>ML795453.1:196675-209600 GCA_009831015.1 Picea engelmannii
A
Source organism: Picea engelmannii (assembly GCA_009831015.1). Classification (NCBI taxonomy): domain Eukaryota; kingdom Viridiplantae; phylum Streptophyta; class Pinopsida; order Pinales; family Pinaceae; genus Picea; species Picea engelmannii. The sequence continues at coordinate 196,677 of ML795453.1, forward strand.
CTTCCTCATATCAATCTTAGGAACGTGGTTGGTCTTCAAACCAAAGTTGGAGTTTCTCCATTCTTGATTCACCTTCCTTGTTTCCTCATCATGAATTTCATGGGATGCATTTTCACTTTCAGGTGTCTTCTCTGTTACAAAAGTTTTCAATACTTCCTTGATCTCCCCTTTTAAACCATCCATCTTAGTATCCAACATAGCTTCCATTGAATCCATCTTAGTATCCAACTTAGCTTCCATTGAATCCATGTTATTTTGTAGTTCATTTATGTCCCTAGACATTTCTTCACCTTCATCAAGAGTCCAAGTAGGATTTTCTGGAGTCTTATTTGGTGTAGAACTTCCCTTTTTTGGTGGCATGTTGGCCAAGTATCACTTTTGAACCTTGATTTTGAGGCGGTTCTGATAGATAATATTTCTTCTGTTGTATCTCCCATTTTTTGACCCTTCTGGGTATGAAAAATTATTTTATGTAGTTCTCTGATATTTCTTCTCTACAATGCCACAGGTCTGATCAAAATTGGATGTGCCAAGTGGAATTTACGGTAACTTCCCCACAACTTGTCGATTTTTTTCCTTTCCAGGAGATCTCATTTGTATAGCATTCCCCACACAAAACAATTGATATAAAATTCTGAAACTCGCACCAGAAATACTATAGACTATCCACGATCCAATGAAACTAGTCCTACTCAATTTGGATACTCTAGGAAGAAGTTATGATTGTTTTACCTGGAACACCTTCTTGATACTAGTTAATAGGACTGGTTAGATACCCTATCTTACACAGGGTGTATCTACAAATTTAAGATGATCCAAAAGTTGAAATGTTTACCATAGATACGTTACTAATTTTTGTAAATAGCCTCTAAAGTTCAAGGTCGGAAACATTATAGAAAAGTTTTTATAGCGAAAATTACGCAATGACTCAGTTTATGATGATTCCAAAACTCTATCTTGTACAGGCTTTGTCTCCGAAATTACATGGCCCCAAAAGATGAATTTTCAACCCAACGTACCTTGATCTATCTACTAAATATCCTCCAAGAAGTTACTTTTGAAACATTGTAGAAAAAAAGTTATAGCGAAAATTCCAAGGTGTCTCATATGTGGCAGTGAAACCCCAAGACCTTGAGCTATGATACCATATGTTAAGAACCAAATATCAATATAGCATTGAAAAACCTCAAAAAAAGTACTCAAAACCTTTAAAAAGAGATACTTTCAGATAATAAGCCTCTTCGAGTGGGAAACTTCCTTTTACCCCACTTAAATGTTCAAGTACAAGGTGATTCAAAATGAAAATGTCTCCTTGGTATATATAGGAGACTAGGAGGTATAATTACAACTAATGGCCTAAAGCTGACATAAATAAAATAACATTACTAATATAATATGCCCCAATTAAAGGGTAATGAGCCAATATTAGGGCTTAACAATGTGCTTGTGGTGAAGGTTATAATTGGTTATGGCATGATAGATGTTTGAGATATGTTTGGTTTGGAACATGATTGAGGTACATCTTGGCTACATGGCTGATTGATGTATACTCTTGTATGACATGATTGTTATGGTTCATCTTTGAGATGTGGATGTATGGTTGAGGTATATATGTAACACCCCTAGGCCGAACCCCAATTGTAAATGTAAATACAACTGTACTTAGGTTGGTGAGCCGAGATGCAGAAAATACAATATGTCTATAATATAAACGTAAATGTATTTACATGCAATTTTTAATGAAAAACAAACCACGTCATGCAGACCGATCACGTGAAAGAGTATGGAGGAATGAACTCCACCAGTTAGGGAAAGTGAGGGGATAAACCTTAAGGTTAAGGGGCTAAGCTAGGGATATTAATCCAAAATGGAGTATTATACTGATATTCCTTGATGTATAAAATGTGAATAATTATTTTATCCTAAGTTTTATAGAAGGGGACAAGTGGGCCAAAGCATCTCCCAACAAGACAAGTTTCAAGTTGAGCGCATGCAAAAAAATAGTGGAGACTTAGTGCATTTTCAGGGGCCCTTCATTTGGGCATTGCTTTGTAACGTGTTGTGCGTCATGCATGTTTCCTCCAGTGCCTACACTCACAGGGTTTTGGGAGCTGACCTCTGAAATCTATTGTGTCTATCACTGTACTATTTTCCTAGGATTCCATTCACGCCATGATTCCAGGAGGCCATCGTTTTATTTTCCCATCATTCCTCCATTTTCCTAGAATCACATATTTTTAGTAGTCCATTGGATTTTCTTGTACCTGTACCTGTACAGATACCGTACCCATGGAACTGGATTGAACAAGCAGGTTGTCAGGCATGTAGAAGACTGAAGAGGCAGGTTGTCAAGCTGATGAAAAATTCTCTCTGAGTGAGAGGATTGTTGGGGAATTGATTTCCTAAAGGTGCTAAATTGCAACTACCGTGCTCTGAGACTTCCTATCCAGCCTGTTGCTGAAGCCCTGAAAAGGAAGTGGGGAAGACGTAGGACTGTTGAGAAGAGAAGGGGCACACTTCCTTGGGTGGGAAACACATGTGGGGAATGAGAGGCTATAGGCTATTATTGAGTTGGCACTTATGACACATTCCTTCCAGTTGTCTGAGTAACATCAGCCTGGTTAATAATCCCTTTACCCTGGTGGAGATTGGTCCCATCTCAGGGGTGACCACTGCTGTGAGTTTTGTGCAACGCGATATAAGGTTGGGAGGAGCATGGAAGGTCTGTACGCAGTTGATGATCTTATTTATCAGAGTAAGTATCAATTGTGTTAATTTACATGCTACATAATTATACATGATTTTATTTTTGTGGGTTCTTCCTATGAATGTTGCATGTGTATTACTACTGTATATTTTTCATGAATCTATGTATCTATAGAGTATCAATTGTCTGTTTAATTCATATACAGTGGGAATGAATAATTTTATTAATACAATTAATTTTATTCATTGTATTTCCATAATATTTGTAATTTTTTAATATATATACAGTTCATGGAAAAATATCCTGTGGCATAGCCTAATAATCTAAGGCTGGGGATGTTACAATATGGTATCTGAGCTCCAGTTTCCAACACTGAGCCTAGATGGGGTCAGGCAAGACGAATTGATTAAATTGCGTGGAGTAGGGAGAAAGTCCCAACTTCTGTTGTTAAATTCTTGGAAGTTTGAGGAAACTGGCCAAATGGAGATATATTCGTAATTAATATATGATTCAAGAAAATTCCAACCTTGAATTGGTCAAATTTGAAGCACAAGAAGTGTGCAGGAGGCTTCTTTATGTCCCCCAAAAAAGAGAAATCTCCATATGATAAGGAGATGAGCGAGATCTGTTTGGGAGGGGATCAAATCCTTCACAGCCATCGGATCTGGAAAAGGAGCATGACGGTTAACCACTCAAGTCCTTTGGACTTTGCTGCTTCAGTAGATTTTAAGTATTTTTTTTTGAAAGGGAAATAAAATCCCCGAAGCTCCGAAGTCCCGGAGTGAATCTACATTGTAGATCACTGGGAGGAGTACTTGACCGTTGGATTAGCCACGGAACAAATATAATTCATAGATCTCACGGTTTGATGGTTTGACACTTCAGGATTTGGTAGTCCTTGTGTTTCCAGGAGGGGATTTCCCTAAAGTCCCGAAGTCCAGAGCCAATCTAGACCGTTCGTGTTTGGGGACACCTGTCTGCAGATTAGCAAGTATTTGGAATTTTGACATTTGAGAGTTTTATAATGTTATGTTTGGAAGTTATATAAATCCCCAAAGTCCCAAAGCTCCGGGGGGCACTTGTTCAGGAATTCGAAAACTTGACATTTGGGAGTTTTAAATTATGCTATTGAGAAATCCTCTGAAGCCCTAAGCTCCGGAGTGTGATAGTCCCAAAACTTCGAAGAAGCATTGTTCGAGGAGTTAGCCACTTCAATGTTTGAAGGAAACGTTGTATGGTGTTGGCAGAACCTATGAAGCCCAAATTTTTGAAGCATTGGAGCCTCGAAGCTCTGAAGAAGCATATGTTTAGAATTTCTCCAATTTTACGTTCAAGGGAAATTAAGGTGTGATGTTGTAAGAACCTTCGAAGTTTGAAGCTCCAGAGCACCGGAGTAACGATGCTTCAAAGAGCCTCTCCGAGAGTTCGCTAGTTCAACGTTCAAGAGAGTTAAGGTGAATTGTCGTAAGAACTTCCGAAGCCTGAAGTTTCTAAGATTCAAAGTCCTAGAGCTCCGAATAGTACAAGGAGGCTAAGCACCGGGTCCTAGCTTGTGGTCATATGAGTTTTCCACCGAAAAACAAAGGCTAGTGCCCAAAATTTTATTGTATTTGAGGTATAAATGGGCTAAAAGAAGGAGCCCACAGGGTTCCGATTTGTATGGAACTACACCTAAAGAGGACTGGTGTATGTTTTGAGAGGATCCAACAAGGGTCCAAGAGCTAAGTCAGCTCTGAAGAAGAAGAAGAACTGTACAAGGTTTACCTCCCAGGAAGGACAATTTTCAAATGTCCATAACTTTCTGCTCAAGACTCAGAATTGAGCATGGAAGCAGGTGTTGGAAAGGTATTGAATAGTAGAAAATAACTACTAACTCAGAAATTTGACCTGGGAAGACAATTTTTAGGAAAATAAGAAGAAAACATTCTGATGCATTATGGAACCAGAATTGAGCATAATTTCCTGAATTTGTTAAATCAGTCAACCTAACAAGTTCTGTTGGTTGCACATTTTGTAGAGTTAACAACTATTAGATCATAGAATGATCAACACAGAGTGCAAAGGGATGGAATATACATGGGGGGAATACATCCAGGAATATGAGATCAGAGGGATGGATGTCCATATGAGTATTGAAGGTACAAACTCAAATAGACATGGAGAAGGAAAGGGAGAAAACATGAATATGGTAGAGACTATTAAATTTTTTCAAAAGGATGTATAAATTTATAAAGATGATAATGAAAGGCTTATTAAATCCAAGGAGAAACAAGAGGACTTCAACATAAAGTTGATGTAGATCTTGGACAAAATCTAAAAGAAGATGGATAAGGAGAACGACTCAAGCAAATCAGGAAGTCACAGGTCTCTTGATGAGAAATGAAGAACAAGAAGTGTTAGAAGACATCACCATCACTCCCTAAGACATTCCAATAGGAGAGCACCCAATAGCTCAGGTCTATCCCATGTCAGGAAGCATAAGAATAGGTCCAGGGTGGATGAGCTACAAGGAAAAATGAACAAAATCAAACCTCCTACAATTGATGGAAAGCACAATAAGGATGGAGATGCAAAGACATGGTTGTTAGGCATGAGAAAGTATTTTCAATTACATAATTACTCTTCACATGCAGAAGGAAGAATTTCCATCTATCAACTGAAGGGAAATGAATCCATATGGTGGGATCAACTTGTGCAGGTGCAACACATTGATGAGATAAATGTTACTTGGAGGGAATTCAAGAGGTATTTTCAAAATAAATACTTGACTAAGAGATAATATTACAAGAAAATGAAGGAGTTATTTGAACTCAAGCTTGGGAGTATGACCATAGAATAATATGAAAGAAGGTTTTTAGAACTACTAAAGTATGTTTCTTTAATCAAGGTAGAGGCCATTAAGATTCAAAGGTATTTGAGTGGGTTGCCACCATTCATCAGTGAAAAGATACAGTATGATGATCCCAAAACATTGGAGGAGACCATAAGGTGAGCTAAATTCCTATATGATCAGTATAAAGGAAGGAAAACTTTCCAAAAAGCTTGGGAAGACAAAAAGAAAAATAATATGGAACAGAGGAAAAAGGGGAATAAGCCATCATTCTTTAGAAATAATCCTCAGGGACAACCAACTTACAAAGAACCCAAGATGATTGAGACGGGAGGGGGGGGGGGGAAGACCAAGAAAGCCACCTATTCAATGTTGGGGTTGTAAGGGAGATCATATGTATCGAGATTGTCCTCATAGAGGTGAAAAAGTGAGGACTGCTCACAATGTACAACAACTTGAAAAAATGGAGGACATGGGAAGAAATGTACCTAGGATCTACACATCCTTGAACAACAAGTAAGATGAGTTTCAGTCACATATGATTGAAGGAGAAGGTAAGATCAACAACCAAACCATTGATCTTTTATTTGATTCAAGAACTATTCATAGTTATATAGATCCTAAGATGGTGGAAAGATTACGTTTTCCATGAAACAAGCATGGAAAATCTTGGTTGGTGCAGCTTGCGACAGGAGCTAAAATAAAAATTAATGAGATGGTTAAGGCATGTCCCATGGACATGAATGGATTGAGCACCAAGTTAGAATTGAATGTCATATCTTTAGGTTAATATGACCATCTAATTGGTATGGATTGGTTGGACCAACACCATGCTATCCTAGACTGTCATAATAAGGCATTTACTTGCCTGGATGAAGAAGGAAACCTAAGGACAACACAAGGAATTCCCAGGACAGTAACTGTTAAAGAAATTTCAGCATTGCAGTTGAAGAAATGTTACAGAAAAGGATGTCAAATATTTGTAGCACATATGGAAGAAACACCTAAATAGAAGGTGTCAAATATTGAATATTATGCAGTCCTAAAAGAGTTTGAAGATGTGTTCAAAGAAATACCAGGATTACCCCCTAAAAGAGATATTGATTTCTCCATCAATTTGATTCCTAGAGTAGCCCCAGTATCCAAGACTCCTTACAGGATGAGTACACCAGAATTTAAGGAATTACAAATGCAACTTGAAGAATTGTTGAGGAAGGGGTATATACACCCAAGTGTGTTACCTTGGGGTGCTCCCGTATTATTTGTGAATAAAAAATATCGAACATTGAGACTTTGCATCAACTTCAGGAAACTAAACAACGTAATTGTGAAGAATGAGTATCCTCTTCCAAGGATTGATGACCTATTTGATCAGCATAAGAATGCAAAAATATTCTCCAATATTGACCTCAGGTTAGGTTATCATCATATAAGAATTAAAGAAGAAGAAATCAACAAGATTACTTTTAGAACAAGGTATGGTCATTATGAGTTCACAGTGGTGCCATTTGGGTTATCAAATGCATCATCTGTTTTCATGTGTTTAATGAATGACATTTTATGAGAATACCTGGATAAGTTTGTCATTGTATTTTTGAATGACATTCTTATATATTCTAAGTCATAGGAAGAGCATGAACAACATTTGAGGATGGCATTACATGTATTAAGGGAGAATCAATTGTATGCCAAATTGAGCAAGTGCTCATTTTATCAGAAGCAAATCCATTATCTAGGACATATTATCTCAGAGGAAGGGATAACAGTGGATCCAGAAAAGATTGAGGCCATTAGAGGATGGTCAACACCAAAGAATGTGACCGAGGTCATATCATTCATGGGACTTGCAGGCTACTATAGAATATTTATTGGAGGATTCTCTAAGATTGCACACCCGATCACTTCCTTGCAAAAGAAGGGGGTGGAGTTTTAGTGGACATTGGACCGTGAAAGTAGTTTCCAACAATTGAAGAAATTATTAACCAATGCTACAATACTAAGGATCGCTGATCCAAATGAATACCTCATTGTATGCACTGATGCATGTAAAGAGGGAGTTGGTGGAGTACTCAGTCAAAACGGGTATGTTGTATGCTATGAATCAAGGAAGTTGAAGGAGCATGAAAGGCACTATGCTACTCATGATTTAGAGTTGGCAGCCATAGTGCATGCCTTGAATATGTGGAGGCACTACCTCATGGGAAAAAGGTTCGAGTTGAGGACAGATCATAATGGTCTGAAATATTTGTTTGGACAACCAACGCTAAATTCTAGGCAAAGTAGGTGGTTAGAGTTTCTCAGTGAATATGCTTTTGATATAAAGCATATCAAAGGAAAATAGAACAAGGTGGCTGATGCACTTAGCATGAGGGTGCATGAGTTTCATTCTACAACCATTAGCATGTACCAATTAGCTTTGAAAGAAAAAATTCTGGATGTTGCAAAATCAGAATTGCAATACATGGAATCAATATCAAAGTTACAACAAGGTATTTTGCAGTAGAAAATTGAAGACTATAAGTTTGGGAATGATGAAATTCTAATGTATAGAGGCATAATTTATGTACCAAATTCTCAGGAATTGAAAAATATGTTATTCAGAGAAATGTAGAATGTACATTATGTTGGGCACTCAGGGTATCATAAAACTATTGCAGCTATCAAGAGCCAATATTATTGGTGAGGCATGAAGAAGGAAGTTGCTGAGTATATTTCCAAATGTTTGGAATGTCAAAAGGTCAAGGCTGAGCATAGACACCCAACTAGTTTGCTACATCCATTACCCATTCCTGAGTGGAAATGGGAAGTTGTAACAATAGATTTCATCACCAAGCTTCCCAGAACCAACAGGCAACATGATTCTATCATGGTAGTGGTGGACAAGCTTACTAAAGCTGCTCATTTTATTCTAGTGAAGCTCAGTCAGAAGGAAACCAATGCTGCTGATATTTATATGAGAGAAATTTCTCGACATCATGGTATACCAAAGACAATTGTGTCTGATAGAGATCCACAATTTACATCAAATTTATGGAAAGGATTATTTAAAGGATTTGGAACAAAATTGAATTTTAGCACATCTTATCATCCAGAATATGATGGAAAAATAGAGAGGCTAAATCAAGTGATTAAGGATATGTTGAGAATGTAGGTGATGGATAAACCATCAAAATGAGAAGACTACCTACACTTGGTAGAGGTTTCTTATAACAATGGGTATCAAGCATCCCTAAAGATGATCCCATTGAAGGCACTTTATGGAAGAAGGTGAAACACACATGTAAGTTGGGACAACCAAACAAATAGAGTATTGGTTGGGATAGATTTACTCAGGGAAATGGAAGAGAAGATGTCAAAAATAAATAAAAATTTAAATGATGCTCAATACAGGAAGAGAAGCTATGCTGATAAGTGTAGAACTCATAGGGAATTTAAAGTGGGTGACCATGTATTCTTAAAAATAAAGGCCAACAGAAGTTCCCTGAAGTTGGTAGCTCATTATTGTGGTCCATTTTAAATCCTAGAGAGGATTGGGCCTGTAACATACATGCTTGCCTTGCCTACATCAATTTCTATTCATAATGTATTCCATGTATCACTACTCAAAAAGTATATACCTGATTATAATCGTGTTATTGATTGGAATGTGATTCAAGTGGAGTAAGAAGGCACCTTTCAAGTGCATCCGATATGCATATTGGACCAAAAGACCAAGAAACTCTGGGCTCGAGCCATAGATCTAGTAAAGGTCCAATGGACTTGGTACGGTCCTGAAGATGAAACTTGGGAGCATGAGGATGATATGCATGCATAATACATGCATCTTTTTGATAATTTTTGAAATTTTGGATTGTATATGCATATATATTTCACTGAGGACAATGCACAATTAAGGGGAGGGGAATGTAACACCCCTAGGCCGAACCCCAACTGTAAATGTAAATACAACTATACTTAGGCTGGTGATCCGAGATGCAGAAAAGGAAGTATGTCTGTAGTATAAACGTAAATGTATTTACATGAAATTTTTAATAAAAAATACGCCACTGCATGCAAACCGATCACGTGAAAGAGTATGGGGGAATGAAATCCACTAGTTATGGAAAAGGGGGGGCTAAACCTTAAGTTTAGGGGCTAATCTAGGGAGATTAAGAAAAAAAAGATTATTATACTAATATTCCTTAATGTATAAATTGTGGATAATTATTTTATCCTAAGTTTTAAGGAAGGGGACAAGTGGGCCAAGGAAACTCTCAAAAAGACAAGTGTCAAGTTGAGCGCATGCAAACAAATAGTGGAGACTTAGTGTATTTTCGGGGCCCCTTCATTCGAGCATTGTTTTCCAGTGTGTTGTGAATCATGTGCTTTTCCTCTAGTGCCTGCACTCATAGAGTTTTGGGATTTGACCTCCAAAATCTGTTGTGTCTATCATCGTACCATTTCCCAGGATGCCATTCACTCCATGATTCTAGGAGGCCATCATTTTATTTTCCCATCATTCCTCCATTTTCCTAGACTCACAAATTTTCAGTAGTCTGTTGGATTTTCCTGTACGTATACCTCTATGGATACCATACCCATGGATATTAGGAACTGGATTGAAGAAGCGGGTTATTAGGCTCATAGAAGACTGAAGAGGTGGGTTGTCAGGCCCATGAGAAATTCTCTCTAGGTGAGAGTATTGTCGAGGAATTGATTTCTTGAAGGTGATAAACTGCAGCTACAGTGCTCGAAGACCTCCTCTTCGATTTTTTGTTGAAGCCTGTTGGCAACCAATTCATTTTTTCAATTTGCCCTAAAAAGCTGCCTACACCCCTTGTTTCATTAACGACAAATCATCGTCACATTGTGCTACAAGACATCGTATTCATTTTACGACAATTGCAATTTGGTTTCGTTTCAGTTTTCACAACTGAAAGTGTGAAAACACCTCTCTCGTTGTTTTGACTGTCGTCGTCTTTTATTGATTTGATGAAAGACACTTAACCATTGGTTTGTTTGCAAAAGGTTCTTTCAAACTATATCCATTCACTTTAATTGTGCAACTTGATTTCTTTGATAAAGTATTGAAAATGTTAAGTTATGAGTTATGTTTGATGTCATAAGGGTCATAATTGATTTTGGTTTTATATATGATATAATTCTTATTGTTTTGAACTCTTAACTTATCGTTTTCATATGGTCATTGGTTGCAAGGTTTTTACACTTCTATTATGCTAAAAACACATTGGCAATATCATAAGTTTGATTTCATATACAATGGCAATGGTTTGAGTTTTGCAAAGGCACGTTGATCAACCTTTTGGATTTTCGATTTTATGGTTTGAATCGATGCTTGGTGTATTGTTTTATGAGTTTGGTATTACATTGAGCGATCATAGTTTCAAAACTATGCTTCGACATGATTGAATTAACATCGGTTTAAAACATTTGATTGACACAACAGATCGTTGGATTTCATGTTGATTTGCACTGTACACTTGGCGCATGATTATAACATTTGGTGTTGGTTTTGTTTTGGATGGATGACACGTCGATATGTTTGTACACCTATTTGGCTGGCCGATACACATGGTTTAAATGATTATGATTATGGATTGAATAGCACTGTACACGGTCATTAATACATTGCATGGCGGTGGTAATCCCACCACCTTCGCACACATGCAATTATTTCCCTGCCTCTTTGAGCGCTGAAGCTGTTAAACCCTATCGTTTTGACCCTGTGCTTTGTTTGTTCAGTCCAAACCCCACCATGCACAGAAGCCATGGCTCCTATCGTAAGGGAAGAGCCCAACGGGTTCCAAGCATTGTTAAAGTTTGATGGTGCATATAGCGACTTGGAAGAGTTCGGGTGGCTCCCGTTTATAAAGAAATTTGATGGTTACAACATCACTGTGGCTCGACAATTTGCGTTATCATTTGATGGCTGCCGAGCCAAAGTTGGAGATGTCCATCTTGAAATCACTGAACAGTTCCTCAGCTTGGCAACTAGCCTGCCTGTCTCGGGACAAAATTGGTCGAAAAGTTGCAAGGTAGACGATGTCCCGTGGACATTGTTATTTCAGTCTCGGACAGTGAATTCATGCGACAGAGGTTTGCCTGCCAAGATGTTGAAACCCCGCTGGTATGATCTCTTGATGATTATCAAGCAATTCGTTACTTGTGAAGGCAGGTACGGGTTCATTTTCTTGTTTCACCTGCGTTTATTAATGGTTTTTATGGGTTTCGAGCTTGGTATGCCCCATTATTTGCATAGAAGTTTGTTCAAAATGGCTAAAAGGTACAAGCACAGCCAAGCTGACACCAACCTCTTCCATTTGGGGTTGATTAAAATGATATTGGTGTACGAGTTAGGGTTACATCGTGATTCTTGGCATGATTTTCTCAGCCGTAATGGCTTTGAAGAAGCAAACCCTCCACAGGTGGATAATCCCATGGTGACCGAAAGCAGACCTACCCCTGTGCCTTATAGTGTTTTACTACCCAAACCCCAACCCGATTCACCTATGAATTTGCCTATGGCTGTAACTAAACATGCCAAAGTTGATAAACCCGCGACCAAAAAGCCTAAACCTCAGACTGGTGCAAATTCGAAAGGCAAGAAAAATGCAAGGTTAGTCTCGCGCATGGCGAGGAATAAACCCAAGCCCCCTGTTAAATTAGAGCCTATCGTGGTCAGCGAAGACTCTGATTCTGAAGTTGAACGTTTTCTTGCCGATGAGTATCCTTACTCAGAAGGCTTGTGTAACAAACCTCCTTATGATTTTGTCAAGAATTTTCCACCCTGTCTGCGGGATAACCTTGACTTCCCTGGTATTGAACCACCCCATGAAACCCTTGGTGAATCATCGAAACCCTCGAATGTTCAACCTGTTGCTGCACCTTGCGATCAATGTGCATTATGGGTGGAAAGATACTACTTGAATGTACCCACGTTGCAATCCAGAATCTACGATTTGGAAAACCAAGTGGCAAAGCTCACTGGTAAGAATGCAAAGGTGCAACCCTCCGATAAGAAGAAACGAACCACGGGTTCAATTGTTATCCACATTTTTGGTCATCGGGATGATGTCATGATAGTGTCATGATAATAGAAAATCAAACTCTTTATTAAGAACATTTTCATGAGAAAGGTTACACTTGTCAATTTCCAGAAAGCATAGTTTAAAAGATAGTTCGCAGGCTGCATATATACTCACCTGCGGGAATCCTTAATTCCCGCAGGCTACTTTCAGCTTGAATGCGAACTTCTCGCACTGTACTTGAAGTCAGGGTGCGGACATGTTTCTAAAGAAGGAAAATGGATGAGTTCTCGATCCTTCTAGAAAGAATCTTCTAGAAGGATGAGTTGGCTTTCGAATGGTTGGCAAAATACTGACTTTCC
>ML795453.1:219974-232616 GCA_009831015.1 Picea engelmannii
TTGATCGCGAACTCCCGAGTCGCGATATCCCGATTGTTCCTTTTGAGAGGGAGAAAACCGATGGGTAGCTATAGGGCTGCGGACATATGGTAGCAGGTCCTGTGGATCCGGGAGCTGAACCAAGAGAGCTAATGCGTAGGTTGTGCGTCGGAATTCGGGGAAAGGCGAGTCTTAGGGGTGGATGAATCTTAATCCTAGAAACCCCGAATTCCGATATAGAACCAGGGATTGGCATTTCGCTAATGCAAAGGTTATGGAGATATCTCATGTATGGGAGATATTTCCCAAAATTTTTAAAATATGATAGTGGGTGTGTTACAAAGTGGTATCAGAGCATGGTTACAACACTCGGCCTGATTGGGCTCACGCACGAGTCGTTTATAAACCTTGTTCGAAACACTCCTATGAGGAGTAATTCCCTGACTTAACCATCTTATCCAGGATTAAAAACTTGGAATATGAACAATCGACTGTGTGTGCATGTGAAATAATTATGAAATTATGCACAGATTATCAAATGTATTTAACTCTTGACTAATATCCAACGTTTGTCTTTTCACTCAAGCGGACGACCAACCGCGAGAATCTACAAACGTACCATTTGTAAAGCAGGGGCTTCCTCCGACGGAGTCGATTCCTCAACTGGATATCTTTAGAAGCTTGCTGGCTATAATTCGGGACGGAGTCCACCGAATTTGAACACTTGCATCTGTCGTCTCTTCCCCGTAATGTCTCCGTGCGGCTGCTCTTCCACCCTTGGCAAGGTTATTTGATACTGAGCGTCTTCCTTCTTTACACTGCCTTCAGCCTACAATGATGCCCTAGCGGCCACTTGCCTAAGCGGGACTTACTCTACCAGCTTTCAATACAGTTTCTCAGTCGACTCCTTTGGACTACTTTCCCCCTGTGATCCAAGGCCAAGAATTACAGCATCCTTCACACTACATCAGACTTGCACCAGAACCAAAACGATAGACAGATTTGCAAGATTAATCACAAAGTGAGCAGAAGCAATTTTATAATAACAGAGCTTTATATTCATGCGCAGAATGCGCTTCGGGTATTACAAATATAGGCAGGATGCCTTTGACAATCTCTTTACACAACACACTAACAAACTCTATATCTCAGAGCCACTTTAGGTTCACGCTGGTTGAGCCAGATCGCGCAGGCTTTTCCCGAGATCCTACGACAGAAAGACACAAGCGCAAAGAGAGGGCGCTAGTCGACTCAGACTCTAAGACTCTAAATAGACTCAAACTCCGAATGCCGAGAATGAATGCCTCAGCCTCATTATATAGGATTTTAGAGCGGTGAGAGCATCATTACTTCAGATACAAGATAAGACTCATGGCCCCATATGTTGGCCACCACATGACTTCACGAGGGTATCTCGTACCATAACCGACATACTTTATTTGCATAAAAAGAGGTGATGGACAGGTTGTCACGCAGGATTCCTGTTCAAATCACCGAAAGGTAGATATGTAGGTCCATATGGGTTATCGTGCAAGATCCCATCAAGGACGACAAAGACTAAAGCAATGAATAGTATGGGTATTCATGAAGACGTGGGTCAAACCACACCAAAAGTCGGAGAAGTGCTCCGAATCTTCATGATTACCACGGACTGACTGTACATAATTACATGGTGGAGTTTGTAACGGACAAACCACGAAAACCGGTTAGCTCCATTTGCTGTCGGCTAACTTGACCTAGCAAAATTCATCAATCTGGAGGACGATCTTGGTAATGATTGAAATTATACGGGTCCCAATGCATTGTGTAAACTTGTCGAAGAAGTATGGGATCAATATCTGGACCGTCGTCTTCCATCATGAATCTGGTTCTAAGCACCCAAGGATGTTTTTCTTCAATAAAAATTTCTCTAAAATCTTCCTCAGAATATAAATCAGAAAGGGCTCTTAAAGTATGATTCCGAGGTTCAAACATACAGATAGTTTCAACTACCTGAGGATTAACACCAAGAGGATGCAAACCAAAATTTTTCCACCAATCCTGCAGCCAATCAGGTTCTTCATACTCTCTGAACATATGAGCAAAACGAATTTGAGTAAAGAAGAATTCTTGCCTACTTTTCCAGAGGAAGGCATGATACCATGCTGCTTTGTATTGATCATATGTTAAGCCATGAATTTGATTTTCCGGATCACCATCTGGCCATTCTGCTACAGCGCGCATATGATTGATCTGAAATGAATGATATAGAGGAGATCTACACCAAGCTCTGATAGAATGTTCATACCATTGTGTTTCAGCAGTTCTCAATCTGCTGAGATCTCCTAGATCAATAAGCTTTTCTCTGCTCGTGCTGATAATGGGCAGATTCATCTGACCAAGAATATGTTGAGGAGGAAGTACTGTGGGAAGAGTATTCCTCGAGAATCCTGGAAGGCCTAACTCAATTCTTTCAGACTGCCGGTTTATCCATGTAGGTTGCCACCTTGTTCTATATTGTATCCATGGCAGTCTCTCATTAATTTGATGCTGCTCGGCTTTGCCTGTTTCTGCATTAAACTTTTTAAAACTGATCATCATGCAATGTATGTAACTGAGTTGCCAATAATGATCAGAGACAAAGGGAAGTTCTATTCTCTGACAGGGGTGGCCCTGTATGGCTGGTAAAGTGAAGAAATATCCCGGCTGATTGTTGGTGATGCAAGACCCATGGGGTGAGACAACAGAAAGGAATGGAGTGCCCAAAATACAATCAAATGGGGCCTCTGTAACATAAAATCTCATACCAATATGATAATCACCAATCAGGACTTTGGTGTTGGATATTTCATACTTGAGAGATAAATCATTATTTCCTAAACCAGTTACACAGCCAAAACTGGTTTCCCAAAGGCGAACAAGAATTTTTTCCTTATTTAAAACATTTATATCTGATCCAGTATCTACAAGGGCGATCAGTTCAAATGTTTCCACACCAATAGCTATAAATAACTTTACATAATACTTCTGATAAGTAATAGGAAGCACCTGCATATTAGAGAAAGAATGGACAGCACTTTCAACTTCTGGGCTGTCTGATTGTTGTTGCTGGATGGTTCCACCTGGATAATTTTCCATTGGAACGTCTTCCAAAGGAGGAGGAATAGAAGGGATGGAATCCAATCTGGTTTGAAGCATCAAAATTTCTTGTCTGGCCCAATGGTCTACCGGATAGGAGTGATCAATTCCATCCTGTAGATTCTGCA
This sequence comes from Picea engelmannii, assembly GCA_009831015.1. Taxonomy (NCBI): domain Eukaryota; kingdom Viridiplantae; phylum Streptophyta; class Pinopsida; order Pinales; family Pinaceae; genus Picea; species Picea engelmannii. The sequence continues at coordinate 223,199 of ML795453.1, forward strand.
CCTTTTGTCTAAGAAACTGAATCTCTTGCTTGAGACTAGAGACATCTTTGGCAATATCAACAAGAGATAGTTCTTGTAGTTTAGGCTCTCTGTTGAACTTCATATAGGTCTTGATATTTTTATCATAAGAAGTGTCCAAAAACAGAGGAGGTTTTTGAATACTACTTTGGCCCTGGTCTCTTTTGACAGTCTTAACAAAAGTGTTTAATAAAGAGTCTTTGAGAGGTCCTTCGGGGAGACTCTTGATATGGGCTAGCATCTGGGCTTCACTATCAGGTTTCCAGCTATGCATGCAAACTTTTAACTTTTCTCTAGGAAGAATAGGCCTACAATTATCAGAAGAGATACTACTAGAGCTTTCAGACTCTGTACAATTACATTGCATACTATTAGGACAATGGCAGGTAGTATGTACAACTTCTTCAAAAGGAGAAGAAGAATCAGAATCATACTCAGAAGAATTGGGATTTTCAAGCATACGGGCTTCAATTTTTGGAACTTGGAAAGGATTATGGGGACAGGCATTGGTTTCATGAGAAGGGTCATGACATCTGTTGCATCCAAACCTGACTGTTCTTCTTGATTCTAGTTCTTTCCTTTCTCTAAATTCCCTTGCTCTCTGTTCTGAGTATTTCCCTTTTGCTTTTCTAGCTGCTTCATTTTCAGGACAATTTAAAGCAGTATGACCTTCTTTACCACAAACCCAGCAAATCAGTTTTCTCCTTAACTCTGCTTTGTGGCTCTTAAGATGAATATCTTTTGGAGCAAGAAAATGAGTTCTGGGAAAGGATTTGTAATATCCTTTACTGCTTCTATTGCGGTCCTGTTTAGAGCTTTTTCTCTTTTGTCGGGGCTGTAAGTCTGTATTATAAATGCCATATTGTTCACATACAGACTTTTGATCAGGCAGATATGAGGTCTTTGAAACAGATTTCTGCATCTTAATGCTGGTACACAATCCCAAAAGAGCTTTGGTAACAATAGAATAAATTTCACCCCATGTATAGGTTTCATAGGGGAGAGGGAAAGTGTCTTCAATTTTTAAGTATTCTACAAATCTGCTGGGGAGAGCAGCCATATAAACTTGTTTCCATAACAAGTTTTTGCTGTCTTTGACCTCAAATATTCTTTGGATCCACTCTTTGTGAAACTATTCATATTCTGACATCTTACGACACTTCATGTTCATAAGAACAGTTTCATGCTTATCTGAGATTTCTTTCTCAGTACCACACCAGTGTTCTAGAATAAGGGTGGTTAAGGCACCAATCATATTATTCATTGCAGTGCCATCAGAGTGGTAAACAACATCCCCTTGTTCATCTTTAAGGGTTTCTGATTCCATCTTCTGTATCATTAAAGGAGAGGAAGTAATCTCCCACAATTTACTTAAAGATCCAGTAAAACACTGGATTAAGGATTTACAAGCTTCTACTTCACCTTTTCCCTTCATACACATGATTTTATAAGCAACTAGCATTCTGTCAATGACCTGTCTGGTTTGTCCTACTGAGAGATTATCAAGATTCCATTCTTGATACCATTCTTGAGCATAGGAAATACCTTCAGGGATTTTTCCTTTTCCAATTAGGTCAGGGGCAGAAGGCCGAGAGGAATGATGGGGAATATCTTCATAGGCAGGCTTTCTGATACTGACCAGAGAATGTTCTGTTTGCTTATGAGAGGATTCAGGGTCCTTTGAAGTAGTTTCAGGAGGAAAGAAGAAAGGAAACTTTTGCTGAATAGGTTTAGCAGAAGGATTATATACAGAAGAAGGGGTATATAAAACAGAAGCTGAGGGAATAGACATGACAGAAGCAGCTCTAAGAAACTGACTTGGAATAGGTTTATCTTCTATTTTTTCTTTCTTTTTCTTTATCTCTGTGAGACTTTGCCCTATCCCTGTCAAGGCTTGGCCTAGTTCATCCAAGACATCTTCTTGTTTCTGTTTCTCAGATTGCTTTAAATGTAAATTTGACTCTACCTTGTCTGTCAGAGTGATTACTCTGTCTTGAAGGTTATTCACAGCATGTATTGCTGTATTGGTAGAGACTTGTAGATCAAGTATCTGCTCAGGATTTACTGATTTTGTCTGGTATACCTGAGTAGCCATACCTCTTAAGGCAGTATTTGTCCAATTTACCTGTTCTGAAACAGTTTGGACTCTTTTTTCAATACCAGACAACTGATTCCCAGTATCTGTAAGTAGTGGGATGGCTTTTGCAGTTGCAGAGTCACTTTCTAAAACCAAAGATTTAAAAGGAGGAAAAGTGGTTTTAGACTCTATTTCTATCCCATCTACTGTTTTCCATTTATGACCAGGTGTTTCAGAAGTTTCACCCATCATCTGAGAATCTAAGGACTGGTTAGATTTCTTCCAAGAATAGAATGAGAGCCAACACTCATTCTTCTGCATGTATTCCTTCCATGCTAATGCCAAATTCTATTTTTCTCTGGAAGGAGTACTTTCATGGAAATCATTTGCCTCTGGATTTGTAAACAAATCCCAGTTAGTCATCTTCTTGATCCATTCATCTGGGAATTTGTCTTTGGAACAACCATGAATTACAGTTAGGTATTTGTAAATTTCTTCTATGGCTGGTCTTGTTATAGACGAAGGCAAAGGATTTCTGAATCTGCTTTCAGGGATAACAACATTACACTGTTCTACATACCCTAGGCCATACTTAAGCGACTTTGACGTTCTATCTCCTTTATAACATTCTTGTAATCTTGGATCTAAGCTAGAAAGTGTGGGCATGTGGTGTATAACATCATAACTTGCAGATTCAGAGGTACTGACACTGGACTGTACACAATTATTTACAGACCTGACAGATTCCATTTGGACTATTTCCTTTTTAACACTGAAAGGGAGGGATTTGAGAGTTACTAGCCAGACGTAGAGCAAAGCTCAGCTGGAGGTCACTCAGGCTGCTGGCCTTTTCCCCAGGTTAAAACAGGAAAGCTTCAAATAGAAAACAAATACACGACTATGGTATATATATGTGGAGGTTTTAACAGACATAAGATGAAATTTGATATAAATGTACAGAACGAAGAGATGTACTCATACCCAGGGAAAAATGAAGTTTATGGCTCTGATACCATTTGTAAAGTAGGGGCTTCCTCCGACGGAGTCGATTCCTCAACTGGATATCTTTAGAAGCTTGCTGGCTATAATTCGGGACGGAGTCCACCGAATTTGAACACTTGCATCTGTCGTCTCTTCCCCGTAATGTCTCCGTGCGGCTGCTCTTCCACCCTTGGCAAGGTTATTTGATACTGAGCGTCTGCCTTCTTTACACTGCCTTCAGCCTACAATGATTTGTAAAGCTGGGGCTTCCTCCGACGGAGTCGATTCCTCAACTGGATATCTTTAGAATCTTGCTGGCTATAATTCGGGACGGAGTCCACCGAATTTGAACACTTGCATCTGTCGTCTCTTCCCCGTAATGTCTCCGTGCGGCTGCTCTTCCACCCTTGGCAAGGTTATTTGATACTGAGCGTCTGCCTTCTTTACACTGCCTTCAGCCTACAATGATGCCCTAGCGGCCACTTGCCTAAGCGGGACTTACTCTACCAGCTTTCAATACAGTTTCTCAGTCGGCTCCTCTGGACTACTTTCCCCCTGTGATCCAAGGCCAAGAATTACAACATCCTTCACACTACATCAGACTTGCACCATAACCAAAACGATAGACAGATTTGCAAGATTAATCACAAAGTGAGCGGAAGCAATTTTATAATAACAAAGCTTTATATTCATGCGCAGAATGCGCTTCGGGTATTACAAATATAGGCAGGATGCCTTTGACAATCTCTTTACACAACACACTGACAAACTCTATACCTCAGAGCCACTTTAGGTTCACGCTGGCTGAGCCAGATCGCGCAGGCTTTTCCCGAGATCCTAAGACAGAAAGACACAAGCGCAAAGAGAGGGCGCTAGTCGACTCAGACTCTAAGACTCTAAACAGACTCAAACTCCGAATGCCTAGAATGAATGCCTCAGCCTCAATATATAGAATTTTAGAGCGGTGAGAGCATCATTACTTCGGATACAAGATAAGACTCATGGCCCCATATGTTGGCCACCATATGACTTCACGAGGGTATCTCGTACCTTAACCGACAATCTTTATTTGTACAGAAGGAGTGATAGACAGGGTGTCACGTAGGATTCCTGTTCAAATCACCGAAAGCAAGATATGTAGGTCCCCATGGGTTATCATGCAAGATCCCATCAAGGAAAACTAAAATAGTAAATAGTATGGGCGCACATGAAGATGTGGGTCAAACCTCACCAGAAGTCGGAGAATTGCTCCGAGTCTTCATGATTACCACTTACTGACTGTACATAATTACACAGTGGAGTTTGTAATGGACAAACCACGAAAACCGGTTAGCTCTATTTTCTGTCGGCTAACTCGACTTAGAAACCTCCTAGAAAGATTTCAATCATTTTCAAGAAAAGTAGAAAATCTTTCAGGATAATGAAGAGTATCCCAGGCTTTTGTATACATCTTTCTGACATAAGTGATACTGTTATCATGCCTATAGATTGTAGTTTTTACTTGCAGACCCCATTGAAAATGGTTTTGTAGGTACAACATATAGAGCTCATGATCATTTGGTCCTTGATAGTTGATGTCCCTTACTTGATAAAGGGGGCAGAATAGAGATAGTATTATGGGATCTGCTTCTTCTTTATTAATTCCGAAGTCAAGCCACCAGTCATAGAGACAGGGAGGAGGAGAGAACCTTGTATTAGTCATTATACTCCCAAATTTGAGAATATAATAAACATTTTCTTCATAAAATAGATCCCACCAGAGTTTAGTATAATCCTGGTATGTATGAAATGTTTCTGGAAAGATAATATCAGGATTTTGTTCAGGCCAGAGAGAGACTGTTCTGGGTCGTTCTAAAGAAAAATAATTTTCTTTGTGGCCTGCTTCTTCTGATTGCCAAATAAGATTTATATCATGAAACCAATCAGACAAATATGAACTAGCTTCTTGGGCTAAATTTCTTCCATGATCATGCATCCTGGATAATAGATTATTTGGGCCGTGTCTCCGGACTTCAGGAACCAAAGTAGAATATAGGACATGTGTACCGAGGCTGATAGTTTTCTTTTGCCTTAGACCCCATCTGGGTATCCACATTTGACAGTAATTGCTCCAGAGAAGACTGTCAGGAATATTTTCAATATGTTCATTGTTATCTCTTAGCTGGATAGAGATAACAAGACTCTGTTGTCTGAGTTGGAGATTTTCTCTGCTCAAGAAATCAGCAAGAGAATTTTCAGTCCCTTTAATATGCTCAATGGAAAAGTCAAAGTTACTAAAGAGGGCTTGCCATCTGGAAAACTTGTGATCGCCTGGATTCCTAAGTTCTTTATGAAGAACCTTGTTCATAGCTGAGGCATCAGTTCTGATAAGAAATTTCTTATAGATCAGATATAATTCAAATTTATGAATACTATTTAGGGCTGCTTTGATCTCTTTTTCCAGAACATAATAATTTTGCTCAGCTGACTGCCATAGGCCAGAGGCGAATTGGATTACTTCTTCTTTTCCTTGAGGATTTCTTTGTTTTAGGACAGCTCCCCATCCAAGATTGCTTGCATCACTTTCTACAATCTTTTCATATTTATCATTTGCCACATGAAGAATAGGAAGTTGTTTTACCTTGGATTTGATATTTCCGACAGCTTGGGTGTGAGCTTCTGTCCAAGCTCCTGCATCATTCTTCAACCTTTGATTTAAAAGTTTCCTGTCATGAGCACAGTCTTTATAGAAATGACTGACATAGTTCAGACTTCCAAGAAATCTCTGCAACTGTGTTTTGTCAGTAATTTTGTCAGGAAACTTATCTGCAAATTCAATAGCATGAGGCTGAAGAGATATTTGTCCTTTAGAAATAATATGTCCAAGAAACTTAATTTCTGTTTTGAACAATTCCATCTTTTTCTTGGAGAGGACAAGACCAGCTTTTTTGCAAGCATTAAGAAACTGTTTAAGATGCTTGCCGTGTTCTTCAATGGAAGCGGAAAAAATTAAAATATCGTCTATATATACAATAAGCCAATCAAAAAATGGCTTGAGAGCTTCATCCATAACCCTTTGAAACTTAGAAGGAGCATGTTTGAGACCGAATGGCATGACATTCCATTCATAATGTCCTGCAGGAACATTGAAGGATGTTTTGAATTTATCTTGATCTGCAATAGCAACCTGCCAGAACCCTGATTTGAGGTCAAATTTAGAAAATATCTTTGCTCCAGCAATCCTTGTTATAAGATTACTCTTATTTGGGATGGGATAAACATCATCTGCCAATACTTTATTTAGTGGCTTATAGTTAACCACTAATCTAGGAATTCCCCTAATTTGTTCAGAATGCTTATTTACATAGAAACCATAACAGTTCCAGGGACTGTTAGATTTCTGAATCAACCCTCTATCTAGCAGAGTTTGAACCTCTTCAGCACATAGTTTTTGATACTCTGCATTCATAGGTATGGCCCTGCTTTTTCATGGATGTCCTGCATAATCATCTTTATATGGGAGATACACCACATGCTTCTTTTGCTTCCAGAAAGCAGTAGGTAGCTCAGAACAGACTAGTTCTGTAAATAATTTTGTGAAATAGGCTACCTTCTGTAAAACTTGTGGAGTCTGGAGTCTCAGGCTTAGAGATAAATAACTCTTTTCCTCTTTTAACTCCTGAATATGACTTTCTCTGAGGAGATTTATCTCAACATCATTTGTGCATTTAGGAACAGAGATAAAAGGGATTTTGAATTTTTGCTTGCCTGGTAGAGTGATGAAATAACCAGGTTGATCAGGAGTTATTTTGGTAGAGCCATGAGGGGAGACAGTAGAAAGAAAAGGAGTACCAAGGACACATGCAACAGGGATGTCTGCCAGATAACACTTCAGAGAGAAACAGTGCTGGTTGAAGCAAGCAACTGCTTTAGGCACACAGTATTTGATGGGTGTAGGGACATTTCCCAATCCTGAAACAAGTAGTTCAGCCTTTTCCCAATAGGCTACTGGGATTACACTTTGATGAAGTAAATTTAAATCAGAACCAGTGTCAATCAAAGCCTTCAATTTGAAATGCAAGTCTTGTATCCTTAAGTTTAGCAGAATATGAAACTGCTGGTGCTTATACTTGCATTCTTGTTCTGGATTTTCTTCTTTCTTCTGGAGCTCTTTTTGTTTTCTAATTTCTGCTCCTAAATCAGAAAGAGACATAGTCTGGACTGGACAAGATATGAGTGGGGCAACAGTAGGGCTTAAAGGCCTTATGCTTAATAGGGTATAATACCACTCATAAAAGGAAAGATATACTTTATTTCTGTCCATATAGGCTTTCCAGTCTTGGGCAAGGGCAATTTTATCTGTAAGACTGGTTGAGTTAGCAAACTCAAGGGATCTAGGATGGGTATAGAGATCCCAATTCATCATATTTTTTATCCAGGCTGTAGATACTATATGCTGTGGACATCCTTTTGCAAGTCTGAGATACCTCTTGATTTCTAATGAAGAGGGTTTGCGTAGATTTTTTGCAAAAGGTTTAGATAATCTTTCTTCTATTTCTTGGTCCACATTTCTGGTTATGGTAAGACTTTGAGTATCATGTGGAAAAGGGATGTCTGAGCATTGAGGATGAGGATAGACATCTTTAGATGTAGAAGCAGGAGGAGGGAGTTGAGTCCTGGAATTATGTCTCTGATGTGCAAACTGGACATTAGAGGTTTGAGACATAGCAGGTAAAGACGATAGACTAACTAGAGTATTACAGTCAGGACACTGTATATTAAAAGGTAAATCTCCGAGGTTATTGCTGAGTTCTTGTAAGGATTTATGTACACAGAAGGAAGGGATAGGAGGAGGATGCCTGGAAGGTTTTGGCAAGGTAGTACTTCTAGATAACTGACTTTGTGGAAAGGACAAAATAGCAGAGCTGTCAGTTTCTTTAATTTGTGCAGAGGTAATAGTCTTCTGTATAGGAATCTGAGGAGTATCTATTACCCAATCTGTTGGAAAACTTAAGTCTTCCCAACGAATAGTACTATGCTCAACCTTTTGATTTAAGGCATCTGTTAGGACTAAAGTACTAGCCATTGAATCCTTACTAGGAGCATGAAGAATTGCAGGATACATTGTATTTGTATACCGAAAGCATCCTTTGGCTAAAATGGAAATGTTTTGTCTTTTCTTTTTCATCTTGAATCCTGAAGTTAGAATTTGGAGCTTCAGAATATCTCCAAGAGTTTCATCAGTGACTGAGGCAGCAAAGTTCGGATAGCAATCAAAGTAAATTGGTCCATTTGATAAAGGGGCAACTATGCCTCCTACAATAGAGTCGGTAAATTGATCACGAGTCATATCTCTCAAGATGCATAAGGCATATGCATTGATTCCTTTATGGACTAGGGCATTTATCCCTACTCTGATGCAACCAAAATGAACAAACTTGCAGCCGTGTTTCTTGGCAGTCTTCTTAATCTCTTTAGGATTTAACAAAGAGATGGTTTGGATTTCATTGCTATTTTGCTGAATGGTGCTAGTGGATTCTTTGACAAATACTCTGGTGATGGATTTTAGATGGAAAGGAGAGAGATCTTGATAAATGGAGGCAGGATCAATAGCTGGAAGTTTCCAAGAAGCTTGAGGGAGTATGGTGACTCACCAAGAGGTGGGAGAAGGCTCCCACAACAGAGACGAGGAGTCTGATGAAAGAAGAGTAATAGGAACCCCTACAGACTTAGCTGAGACAGTGAGGAGTCTCATGGTCGAATTGCAAAGCTGCAAGGTCGATAAAGAAAGGATGATGAAAGAGCAAGAAAAGCAAACTGAGATTAATGCCGTTCTACTGCAGAGCCTATCTGACCTACAACGACAAATGCAGCATGAACCTGAGATGCAAAATCGAGGTCGTGTTAGTGGTCACATTGAGAGAAGCACATCTAGAAAGGTCCACCCCAGAGGTAAAGGACCAATGCCAGATGATTCCATTGAGAAGGAATTCAGCGATCCAGAAGGTTCTTCTAGCAGCAGGACCAGTTCCTATACTCGCAGAAAACAGAAGAAGCAAAAGACTTCTAAGAGTCACAAATTTGAGGAATTTAGAAAGGCCAAACCTCCCTCTTTCGACGGTGAGATAAAGAAGGGAGAGGAGGCTGAGGCGTGGTTACTCGGGCTGAAGAAATATTTCAGAGTCCATGACTTCTCAGAGAATATGAAGGCCCGAGTGGGCACTTTCAACCTGAACGGGAAAGCTTCCATCTGGTGGGAAGACCTTAAGAATATGAAAGGGGTCCGCGAGGAGGATCTGTCTTGGAAACGGTTCGAGAAGTACTTCCGGAAGAAGTATTTATCAGAAAGGTATTTTGACGAGA
>ML795453.1:245918-278315 GCA_009831015.1 Picea engelmannii
CATCAGGCCAACTCATGCCTCTTCCTAGCCAAAGCCATGCTGAATAAAACCTTGAAAAACCACTTAAAACAAGCAACCCGTGCCCTAACCTCTCACTGGGCACGGGGGACCGCTTGCTGACCTTCTACTGCACGCGGGTATCCACGGGCTAACCCACTACAGACCGCGGGTACCTAACAAAGCAAAAAATCAGGAAAGTTTCTGCCGGGACACGAGGCTTTTTGTCAGTTAACTGGAACTCTTAGCCATGCATGGCCGAGAGTTTGCCAAAAACCCTAGCTCTTTCTAACCTATAAAAGGAGGGGTAAGGGTACTATTAAAGAAGGAAAAAAATCATAGCGAAGAAACTCTGCCAAATTGCCAAGTCATTTTTGTCCCAACCCTGTAGCCTTGCCTCAAGCTTCAGGAGAAACTCAAGCAACAACAGTTGGAGGACAAAAGGAAGAGGAGGAGCCCAGGATCAGGATCGAGGAACGATGGCCGATCTCAGAAATCATTGTAAGTTGATTCATATTGAGATTAATGAAAAAGATACTTTTCCCGTCCCGAATACATGAGTCTTATCTATGTTATTTGATTTGTGTTTTATCTCTAACCCCCTAGTAGATCAATAGCATACATGTGTAGTCTTATCTTGATTGCAAGAAAGCTTTGTGGAAGGAACAACAACAACAAAGAGATAAAGGCTCAACGGAGGATCTACTTCAACCGTCGATAAAAAGGTTAGTTTATTCTTCCCATGTTTGCAGGAGAAAAGGGGTTGAGATTTTGGGTAAAAAGTGAAAAGTTAAGTCTTGAGGGTCATGATCTGCGTACAAGTTTAGAACCCTAGCTTGTTAGTCCGTAGGGTAGAATACCCCACAACAATAATCTTATTAATGTCATCTATATCTTGTTTCTTCCAAATAGATAAAAGACATAACAGTTGTTGATTCTGTTTGTGAATGATAGCTTTGTCTTCTTCATAAATCAGATTATAATATATAAGTTTGCTGCACAATAGGTTTCCCTTTTGCAAGAGATTTATCATCAGAAAATTGTTATGATTTCATTTTATGTCTTGTTTGCCCTGTGACATACTTCAAGAAGCAGCATAGCTGATCGTTTTCGAGAGGCTTTTGGACTAAACGGTGTGAATTTCTTCCTCCGAACAACTTAGAAGCAATCATACACAGGGCAGACTTGGAGCGTTTCCATGTTAATTAGAGTGTAGCTTACTGTTTTCATTAAGTAGTTTAATATAGATGCAAGTTTATTAGATTTATATTAGATTGTTTAATTTCAGTAAATTATATTAGATTGTTTAATTTCAATTAGTTTACTTTCTTATTCATAAATCATAAAATCAAAAAAGAGTTATCTTCGCTGTCTTGGGACAACAAGCAATTAGTTTCACAGGTTTTATTCAAATCTGTAGATTGTATGCAATGTATATTTGTGAATAAACTGTAATTGACTTGATAATTAGATAGTTGATTTGAGTTATTATAATCATAGTTAGTATCTTGTATATTTAATAGTTAGTAGTTCATAGTTAGATTAGTGAAGTTAGTTTCTTTCGTTGTTTTATTAGTCTCTAGTTTCCTTTATTATAGTTAGTTTTGTTTTATTTAGTTTAGTTAGATCCCTTAGCTCAGATAAGCTTTTCTCTTTGGCTTCCTTAGGAGACCTTGGAGCGGCCAACGGAGCCGTTAAACTCGTCAGGGTGGTCCATTCCAAATGGCTTGGGTTATTTAGACAACCCCGGACCAGTTCCACTCTCTCAGTTGACAGACGGTCGATTTCGCCCATCAACAAAGCCCTGAAAGGAAGTGGGGAAACTGAAGGAATATTGAGCAGAGAAGGGGCACACTTCCTGGGGTGGGACATGCATGTGGGGAATGCGAGGCTATAGGATGTTAGTTTGAGGTTGCACCTGTGACGTAGTACTTCCAGTTTTCTGAGTAACATCAGCTTGGCTAATAATCCCTTTACCCGGGTGGAGATTAGTCCTAGCTTGGGGGCGACCACTGTTGTGAGTTTTGTGTAGTGCCGTCTAAGGCTAGGAGGAGCATGGAAGGTCTACACACAATTGGTGATCTTATTTATCAGAGATAAGTATCAATTGTGTGTTAATTTACATTAGCATAATTATACATGCTTTTGTCTTTTTGGGTTCTTCCTATGAATGCTGCATGTGTATTACTACTGTATATTCTTCATGAATCTGTGTATCTGCAGAGTATTAATTGTCTGTTAAATTCATATATGATGGGAATGGATAATTTTATTAATACAATTAATTTTATTAATTTTATTTCCATAATATTTGTATGTTTTTAATATATATACAGTTCATGGAAAAATCTTGTGTGGCATAGCCCATTAGTCTAAGGTTGGGGATGTTACAATATACTTGATGTATGGTGGCATATGCATGAGGTATATTCTTGAGTTCTTTGAGGCACTTCATTGCTGATATGGTACAGGTCTATACATGATTGATGCTATGATATATGGTACTAATTTTATATGTCATTGATTCTCTAGTACATGGTACATGATTAGCTACTCATCCTTGATATTTTGATATCTACATTTGACATATCTTATGGTACACGATTGATGCATGTTATACTACATTTTTTGGCACACAATTGATGCATGGTATGGTATATGATTTGGTATACCAAGTTGATGATGCAATGAAAATGACAAGTCATATACAATAATAAGTTGGTAGGTTGATGTGACAGAGGTAGTGATAGTGACAAAGGCAGTGACAGTGATAATGGAAGTGACAATGACAATGACAGTGGTAGTGACAATTGGTCTACATTTATATTTTAGGGCAATAATCAGGGCAAGGAAAGGGGGTTGTATCCTTCTTCCGGTTGGTGCCGGAGAACACATGGAGTTGGATCCTGAGAATTAGGGGGTTATAGCCTCCTTCTAGTTGGAGAGAGATAATTCATGGAGTTGTAGCTTCCTTCACATTGGAGCCTGTAAATAGGGGGTCGTAGCCTCTTTCCAATTGTAGCTGGAGAATAATTGGGAAATGTAATGAATCAACTATAAACTGTGCAAATAAAAATATTGCGATTGTTTGAGTTGTACAAGGGAAGATGGATCTAAGAAGACCTAACACAATATAATACACTACTTTGTCACTGTCATATCCTAGAATTGCACAAACCATACTCAAAACATGTTGTGAAATTGATGAAAACATGTCTATTTCATAGGTTTCTGATTCTTGAAAAAAGGTATTATCTTTATCCATTAAACTATGTATAAAAGTATGTTTACTTTGTGGGCTTAACTCCCCAAATTCTGTTGCTAGGGTTTCTTCGTTTACAATTTGATCATGTTTTATTTTATAAACCTTCAATATTTCTCTATTAGAATCATGTTTTACCTTGAATATAATTGACCCCTTCTTTGATAAAATGCTCCTAGTGATTGGGTCATAATTATGAGCACACCAATGGAAAAATTCTGGGAAATTATAGGTTTGTGGAACAACAAAACGAGCCAGGTTCAATTCCCAAGCATTAACATAATCCTTTAATTCACTATATCTTCTATAAGATAGATTATGTAGCTCATAAAGGTCAAATGAAGTAACAGGGTCCACAATTAAACCATCTCGGTCTGCTAAATATGCATCTGCTACAGGTAGGGTTCTAGTTCTTTTAGATCTAGAAGACTTAGAATTTTTTGCAAAGAAAAAGGGGATTTTAATGCTTACCTCGAAATTGACTGAGAAAATCCTTAAGTTTGACAAGGAATCAAGTATAAATCCTTGCAAAATATCCATGGAATGGTGGATTCTTGCTTTCGTAATAACGACAATCGACCCTAAATATATACAGTTTTTAATTTTTCAACATTGTCACCATAATCAAGGTTCTTCCAACTTGGATATCTTAAGAACTACAACTTTTCCTTGGGCTTATTGCAATATGTGAATGGGAAAATATCATACATTTAGGTCCCATCTATAAACAATAATTTTTTTTTAGAATCAGGGGGATTTTGAATGAAGGGAAATGGTGATAAAAATCCATTAAAGACTATAGTAAATGCTCCATCGTAAGGGTGCTTGTAATGGTGAGTTCCACTTCTCCAATATTTGAACCCAATCTATACTCTTAAAAGTTGGTTGAGTTCACTGGCAATGGAATTTAGGGTTGTATACTTGTATGAATCTCATAAATGTCACTAGGAGCATGAAATTATTATGCATTTATTATTTTTGAAATATTTGGAATGCATATGCACCTTGATTGAAGGAAACATGTTTATACATGCTTCTTTATTAAATGATAAGCATGTATATCTGATAAAAAATCAATATAATGTATGCTCTTTGTGGAGAAAAGATAGGAAACGGATAATTTCATGGTAAGAAAGGAATCAAATGCTCTATGAGGGCCAAGAATGCTATAAAAAAATTCACTAATGACCAATTAGAAAATTTATGCATAATCTTATAGTTACTAACATGCACATTAAATATAATAAAAATATTGTATATAGACTAAAACCAACGCAAGTATATCACCTCTCACATTTGAAGGCTCATCTGGAGGAAATGTAAGGTTCTCCACTACCAACTAGTGCATACCTACATAGAGATACTACACAAGGTCAAGAACAATATCATCATCACTACCCAACGTATCAAGCACTACATAACCCATTGCCTAACATTGCATCATCCCATCCCATATCTTGAACAACATCATACCCTATGTGTGTATGCATGCTATGGTCAATGGATATGTTGAGAAGTGGTTGAATGTACATTGAGTCATCAAATTTTTTTCAAAAAATAAGCAAAAAATATGTAATTCATGTGGGAAGAATTTCTTCCCCTTGACCCCAAAGTAGTGAGCAAGATCTAGAGCATGACAAAATCTCCTCAACAAAATAGTAGCCAAATTTATAATATCTTGTGGTCAATGATCATGTTCACATACGAGAAAAGAGTAAAACTGATGCATTTCCCATTATTAATGTTGTGGGACAACATAATGAGGATAAGGAAAAAAAATACTACATTGTATTAGAGATATGTAATATGTATCTGTCTCGACAATATGTAAATCACTAGGTGTGGATACTATTGGGTCGTTATATTCTTTGTAGTGAAAAATAGTCAACTGAATGGTTAGTCAAGGTGGATCGATAGGGTGATGAATTGACTAAAGGGTCAACTCAAGTTGATTTTTAAGTTGAAGGTTTAAGTGGTCGAAAAGAAAGTAAAAAGGTCAATTGAAATGAAGCAAGTGGCATCTGAATAGAGACCAAATGGAGGTTGAATGGTATCTGATTGGTAGTGAACTGTAATATAATACTCAGATTTGTGGTATTGTATCCAATCATCCGCAGGGATATAGAATCATTTTTGGTCACCATGATTTAAGGATTTTCTTGTAGTAAAGCCTATAAATATGGCATGTTGTAGTTGTAATAAGTTGATGTTGCGAAGGAGTATCTTGGTCATGTATATTTAAGTCAAATTGGTCGTAGGGTTGTTCTTGTGTGAAGAAGGAGAGCAAGATGGCAATTGTGTCTTAGGTGTAGACCAAGGTTAGGCATGTAACTCTTTATTCTATGGATGAATAATACAACAAGACACTAGGAGATGCTCAAGGTATGTTGGTTTTCCTGGTTAATGGTTTCCAGGGTAAACATCTCTATGTACTATGTGTGTGTTTGTCATTTATTTTCTACCTAATTATGTCTTCTCTTTCCTAGTTGGTTTAGTGTGAGTGATATTTATCTAATATTGATATAGTGTAAGTGATATTTGTCTACAATTGGTATCAAATCTCATTTGTTGCTCTGTACAAGTTGTATCAGAGTAAGGATAACCATTTTTGGATTTGAGATAAACCTAGGTCTGGTGGGAGTTGTAAGTCAGTGATATTTAATTCATGCTTAAAAGAATGAAAAGTTGTTTGAGGATAGATATCAAACACTTTAATGGACAAAAAATTGAGATTTAGAAGCTTAAAATGGAAGATCTGCTTGTAGATCGAGAAAATGGGTAGTTGTGAGTCCCGAAACACTTTTGATGGGCATGTTGAAGGAAGAATGTGAGAAACTCAAAAGGAAGGAAAGGGGTACAATTCAATTGTGCCTTGCAGATTCAATATTGTTGAATGTCTCAAGCGAAGAAATGACAAAGAAACTGTGGGACAAGTTGGTAATCTTGTATCAGTCAAAATCCTTAGTAAGCAAGCCATTTCTTCAAAAGAAACTATATCTTCTAAGGATGAGTGATCAGAGCTTAATAACATAGCACATGGATGCATTCAATATTATAATAAGTTAGTTATTTTTTATGGATACTAAAATCATTAAGGAGGATAAATGTATAATTATGTTGTGTTCTTTTCCATGTTCATGGGATAACTTAGTCATGGATATTGAGAGTAATTTTACCATATTAACGCTTGAATATGTGGTTAAATCCTTGTTATTAGAGTAAATGATGCAAAATAACATGGAATGATTGACCAAGGATGCCTTGATGGGGAGAGGTCAACTGATGGACATAGATAAAGGAAAATTATCTCGTAGAAAGTCTAATTCGAAGGGTATATCTAAATCCTTGGTTTAGTAGACTAAAAGAGGTTGGAAATGTAGTAAATTTGGGCATTACAAGAGAGATCACAATTTGAAATCGACTGATATAAGTCCAAAATTTAATGAGAACCAGTCAAAAGAGAGAAAGACTACTCCAAACAAAGGAGGAGATGTGTATCCGACATCGACTAGTTCACAGTTGGATCATGATGTTTGGTTGATCGATTCAAGTGCATATTTTCATATGACACCGTTGGCAGGTTAGAATTCACATGACAATATTAAGGGGTGCTCCCCAATACACTATCACAACTAGACTATGCATTGTTTAGTTTAGGAGACCCATCCGGAATTTGGCACGACTGCCATTGATATATTTTTTGGGGGTTTTACCGGTTACAATCCATTCTACCGATGAAGATGCATGATGAATGGATATGCAATGAAAAGATGTAGATGAAGACTATGTATTGAAACAAAACTAATCTATTGCTAATCTATTCTACCCTATCCTATCTAGGAGCATACTAAAGTAATCAGGTGAGCTATAAGTGAAACTGAACTCTTTATAATACCCCCACATCGATAGCTTAAATAGAAGTACATAATCATAAACAAGTGCATACATACATATAACCAGAACAATCTAATTATATTTTTGCATGTGTTAACAACTCAACAATCTTGGGACTTAAAGATATGAGAAAGAATAATCAAAACAGTAGAATAACATAGAGTGAATAAGATCATTCCATAGGAAAACAAAGGCAACATCCCACTTGAAGTAGTTCATGACAAGGCAACTTTACACATAAATTATTCTTTCTTGTAGAGAAATGGCCCGAGGGCTTCTCAATATTAATTAACAAAGTATATTTTCTTAAATTAGTTCTTGGATCTATACAGTGCTTGAAGAGCCCCTATTTTATACAATAATTTGTGACTCATGAGTGACTCTTTGTTTCTTATTAAATAAACTATTACAAAAATTGTTCAGTTTCCTTTTTCCTAGTGACAAGTGTACAATAAGAAAAAATTGAAGTTGGTTGAGAAAAAGACAAAATAAAAGACATGTAGCAAAAATTTATGATCGTTATTTTTTCTTTATTCATGAAAATTTTCCCCTGAGGTATGTCGTCCACACTTCTAGCTGATCATATGGAGATTTGATTCTTTGGTAAGTTAGTTATTCTAGTGTTTCATTATGTATAACTATGTTGTCTTCAAGGGTGCTCATATATTTTAACAATTTTTTCATGAATTCTTTTCATGGTATGTAATTTGACAGATTGTAGGAGATGATTCTCTATCATATATGTAGTAATTGTGGTGGCTATTTCGATGACTGATCTTATGTGATTTGTGCTATCATGCATCCTGTCTATGAATTATTCCGTGACCATATTTTTATCAAGCTCATCTAATAGAGGTAGTCGTATTCCTTTAATCAATTCATGTGTGGCTTTGTGAATTCTCAAGCATATTGTCATTGATTTAGTGACCTATTTATCTAGTCTTTTCCCAACTTGTTGGCAACAACCCAGTGAGTACATATTTTCTTTTCTATTTGAGGTTGATGGTCGATATAGCTCGGTTGGTGCATCGGGATTTTATGCAATCCACCTATCAATGCCTTCTCGGATTGTGTTGAATTGGGTAAGTTTTCCTTGTATTTGATTGTTTTGCTTTATGATTGTGGTAGCTACTTGTTGGAAGAGGTGTAAGTGAGTGTACATATATATAATGGCCTCTTCCATCTCTTTCCTGAATTTCTCAGCACTAGCTTCAAAACTATGTCTACTTCTTTTATCGACTCTTACTTGTCTAATATTTTCCTCGAGCTTTCTAATATTTAATTTTTTCTCCTCTTTATATTGGCATAATCTCTGAATAATGTCCTTGTTAGAATTCATGAATGTAGTGTCGGATGAAGCAGTGGTTATTGGGTTATCCCTTACATCGGTTGTCATGGGAAATTGTGTGAGAACTGAGATCAACATCCCTTGAGTCATTGGAACTTTCTTTATCTTTTCCTACACAATCTTACTAGAATTATTGTTATAAGTGAAGCTTCTTAGATTAATGAATTCACTCGGTTGAAACTAGGCCTAGATTCCTAGTCCCTGACTAGTGAACATATTTTGAGTACTAGTGCCTATTATTGATGCCTCCGGGAGGTTGGTATCCATTGGTTGAGAGATGTCTCTGGCCTCTACATATTTCTTTCACCTCTCTTCCTCAGTTGCATCATTTTCTATCCTCCCTACTTCATCTTTCACTACTTTATCTGTTGTTTGTTTCCTTTATTGTTTCTTCTCTACAACTGATTTTTCTTCTTCTTCAAGATTTTGTTTTTTCTTGGAAGCATCATTCTTCTTCTTAGATATTTTTTCCTTATATCTCATTCTCTTGTCTACCAGGGCTTCCTCTTCTTCTACAGAAACCAAATGTATAGAAATGGAAGGGGGGGATGAAATCTCCTCAACTTCTTCTCCTGATATCATTTTGGCTTCTTCCCTTGCCTTTTCTTCGTCTACGATTCTACCTATAAGTTGGCCTCATATATTGAATATAACGTAATCATAAGTACATTAATTTATATGGACCTCTTCTTCATCCTAGATAGTTATCATGTATTCTCGTTGAAGACCTATCTTGTAGAAATAATATTTTATGACCCCTTTTGGGTCATGTCTTGTAAATATTTATTCTCCAAGGTGATAAGAGAGTAGGGTATTCACTTCTTCATGTGCTTGTTTGGTATTTGAGAAAAATTAATTACCGATGTAGAGTGGTAATGGTGGCCATATAGACTTCTTGGCTTGATACAATGTTCCTGCCACTCCGTGGATCATTATTTGGTATGCAACTTCTTGGAGAACCAACCGATCTCGCATGAAATGCATGAGGAGGTGAGGATATTTCATAGAACCATATATTATGATGTAAATACCATGTTATAAGAGGAACAAATCTCCAATTATCCTGATTAATGCACTTTCTTTGTTTGTCATGTATGGAGGGGGCATGTAGAATATGAAAGCATATAGAGGAACTATGAAATATTCAAACACTTTCTGGTATTTTGTCTTATATTTATGCTCCCATAGCACTTTGTAGTAGATGTGAATTGGTTGGTCTAAAGGTTTCCACCTCCATTCCATTTTTGAGTACCAATGAGCCACACAGATAATGTCCAGAAGATACGAGGACATGTGAAAACTAGGGAAGGTCCTTGGTTGGGCCTATGAGACGAAAATGATAGCTTCTACTAGATTGGAAGACAATATTTCAACTTGGTTGAATGATGACCCCTCATCTTAGTAGTAGTAGATTAATGGTAGGTATGACAAAGAGTATTGAGACACGTCTTGTTCTATGTAGAGTCAACATAACATGGCCACCATGTATTGGTATAGCTTCCTTAAGGAAGTTGTGGGGTAGCCTCATTTAGGCATGTGTTTGAACTACTTGTCCAACTTGTACCACTTGGGAAACGATTCTTTGGAAATGTTCTTGAAATCAACAAGCAGATTGTTGTCTAGCTTCTTCATTCCCTTTTCAAGATGATGATATTTATCTAAATATGTAGGCTAGAAAGATGTTATTGGTTCCCCTCTAATGTTGCAAACATGTCTATTTCCTAGGTCTATATGCTTTAGGATCCAAGAGATTGCATCAGAGCATGGAAAAAAACATATTGGGCTGCAACTTTGTATATCCCCGATTTTCTGATATTTTTGAAAACTCTTAATTCATCCTAATTCTCGGCGTCAACAACGTAGTTTTGCTTCTTGAAAATTTGGTATACTTCTCCCCATTTGAGTGTTTGTCCTTCCTTTTATATGACAACAATGATGTCATTGTAAATATGGTTAGCTACCTCTAGTTCATCTTCAATCTGTTTTCCACTACCAGAAAATTCGACAATAGCTATATTGCTAGCCACTTTCTTTCTGGGAGACATGTTTGTACCTGTAAAGTGAAAAATGGATATAATGTGAGAGAAAAGACTATAAATAATGTATGCACTTGAAAAGAGTTTTCTTAAGTCTTTCAGAGTCCATACTTAAGGGATCACTGGTGTTAATGTTGGGTGGAGAGTCGTCATCTAATGAAGATAAGATAATGGAAGGCATGGTGAGTGATCTGGTGAATATTGGGGAGGAAAATTACTCAAAATGTGCCCAGAAGGTAAAATCGGAGGATTTGTTGTGCTCAAATGAATGTCGAGGGATTTTGTGTCAAGGGCTCTGAAACATCAGTCGATTTGTTGTGAATTTTTCCAATCTATGAATTTACTGAGGAAAGTCAGTGAAGTTGAGTTCAACTCCTTCGATGTGAATTTGAGGATTTGTTAAGAAGTAGTATGATGTACATCGTCGTAGTTAATTGGAAAGTCTTCGAGAACTTAAAACCTTTGATGCACACTGAGAAGTTTTTCGAGAAAGTCAGTGGGATTTAATATGAAATCCTCCGATGCATCGGAGGAGTTAGCGCAAAAAGAACCGACAAGACTTAGAAAAATTGAATCAATTGGGGAAGACTTCCCCGAAGTCAATCAATAAGGCCAAAGGTAAACCTTATTTGAATTTAATCTTAAATGTGCATCTTTAACCCAAGTATTCAACACCCTTGGTCCATGAGAGAGAGAGATGATATTATGAACATAATTTATGTTCTTTTAGGTAGGAAACAAGAGATGGGGAGAGAGGGTTTAGGGTCGGAGACATGAATTGTTCACTAGTGTTTTCTAGAGAAATTTTAACTTAGAGGGAGCCATAACCCTGATGGTGCAACAATGTGGGGTCACAATAGAGGCAGGGGAAAAAGGGTGTCGTAATGGTTGTGGGGAGGGAACAGGGCTTCGAGGACAAGAGATAGATACATTGGTGGTAAAACTTCAACCCTAACATGGAAAAAAACCTAACCCTAGATAGACAAAGAAAAGGAGAGGGGGCTCAAGAGCCTAACTGTATTTTGTGGACACGTGGAGGGTTTTTAGTACTCTAGGGTTCGATATCATTCCACTTGGTACTTGGAATGATATAATTCTTGTCGTGTTGGAAAAGGTAAGGGAAAGGTGAGAGTTAGCACCTTCTTATAATCCTCGATTGAACTTGTGTCATAAATATTGGTAGGTGTACGCGTTAAAAATAAACGGAGTTAAGGCTAAGTCCTCCAATGTACATCAGAGGAATTCATGGGAAGTCCTTTGATATACATAACATAAATTAACGTGAAGTGCATCAGTACTATTAGAGTATATGGAGGCAAATCCTCCGATGAAATTAGAAGAGTTGGAGATAACTCCTCTGATTTCATAAGAGGATTTAAAGGTAACTCCTCGGAGGATTTCCGAACAACTTGGTCAGAAATCCAAAGGACCTGTTTGAGATCATTTCTTAAGTGTCTTCCTTTATATAAATTCAAAGTGAGGGGGGTTGAAAGAGAAGGATTGGATTTGAGGGATAAGAAAAGACACTGTTGGAGGAGCTTATCAAAGTCAAAAAATGTAAGGGGATCCATTTCCTAATTTTTTTTTACAAATGAATTACAAGGGAAATAGTAGGTTGTAGTGTCTGGCAAAAAAAATGGAGGCACACTGGGAAAACCCTTGAATATTTTTAATATGGTATCCAAACATATTTCTGGGGAAGGTTGTGTTATCATGTACATCCCGACAAGAGAGAAACAACAAGTCCCATAACTCATATTTTGAAGAGATAAAGTTTGGAGGATATAAAGAAAAGGTTAGGACCATAAATTATACCAAATTACCTTTCATTGATTTCTTATTCATATAATAAATGACCTAAGGGGACACGTAGGGAGTATTACGGAGGACGAAACAAGGAATGTTGAAAATTCAAGTTGCGGTACATTTATTTGGTGTTTCTCCGCTATAAGAGAGTGTCCATAGCCCCGACGGAGTCACAAGCCTTTCTCCATTGCTAGTGAGTGTCCATAGCCCCAACAAAGATACTTGCATGTCCCATGTGATATGGAATGCCTTTCCCCGAGCCTATACAATTTTATGAAATTTGATTCTCTTTTGTCTAGAGAGAGGTGGATGGGGGGGTTCCAATTATCCTTTAAAGGCACTAGGGATGACACATGTGATAGTGATATTTTCTAACTTGATTATAGATGAGAGAATGCCCTAAGTAACAATCTCTGGAATATTTATTATAGAAATATTTGCCTCACCCTATGCAATCTTGCAGAGAGGGCCTTATTCCATTCCCCCATGCAGACTTACTTTCCTTGATTGATAAATCTAGAGATGAAAACAAATATTTTAACACTTCTACGCACCTTGAAAGTTATATATCATGTGTATACGTTGGTTTCTCCACTACAACCCGCGTACATCAAGATTTGTGCCAGAAAATCAAAATTAAATGTTGGGTTTCCATGTCACGACAGGAGATCTCTGATATTTGGCCTTCCATATACTGGAAATGTTATGACTCGACCCTTCAGTTTCATTTTGAAGGCTATAAAGAATCCAATTCCGAGTTATGGAAAAGGGGAGAGAATTCAACTTTGAGAGCAAAGTTACTCTGGAGAAATTATTACTTCATTATTGAGTCTGCATCCTTTTTTCCTTTAAGTCTGAACATGACAAGCTCTTCCCTTATTGATGGAGAACCTCTTTGTCTCCCTTATATGAGCTTGCATTTGGTGGAGGATTGAAGTGGTGGAGGTCCAGTTGGAAGGAACTTGGTTTCTTGGTTCCAAACCATGCTGACACAGAAGTCTGTAATGTTTCACTTCTGTTGATCATTTATTAATAGAAATACTCCTTTCCCATCCAATTGATATCTTGGAAATATATGTATTATGATCCATGGGCATGTCTGTTTTTTATATTGATGGATTATGATATCTAATGTGCTAACCTATTATATCATCACTATATTCTTTCCTTTTTTATTTGTTTAGAACTTGTTGCAGGTATAAGGCATTGGGTCCAAATGCTCAACGGTGGACATCATCAAACGTTTGGATGAGGTAAGACTCTTTATTACTTATCTTGCACATTAGTTTATATAGCATATACTGGAATTGGGTTTATTTCTACAGTCATACCTGTATATTGTGGTTCACCCTAGCCATAGAGAGATTTTCCTTGTAACTGAATTGGCGACCATACAGGGGATAAATCTTCTTTCTTAGGGTTTGAAGTACTTTTCTCCTTAGATTGATCTCGTTTCTATTGTGGTTATTGTCGTATCATTTCTTGACAACTCTTGTTCACTCTGGGTCTGATTTTTCATCCTTTCTCCCTTGCCTTCCCTTATTTCAAAGCATATACGCGCCTTTTTGTTTGACAGTCGCGTACACACGCAAGCTGTCTCACTGGAATTTGCGTATATACGCTATGTTTTCTCAAACAATCACATACACCTTTTCTCCTTGCCTGTTTTCTTGGTGTGGTGTTTGTTGGGTGGGATTTGATGCTTGCTGAGCCTTCTTAGGTCTCTGTAGTGCCTATTGAGTAGCTGTGGGATGACAGGAAACCCTCTTTTGTTTGAACTTTTGGGTGAAGTTTTTCTCTTCATCTTTTCATTTTTATTGTCCCTGTACATTAGGCTGTGTGTTTCATTGCTTGATATCCTACTTTAGTTATCTCTCTTTTATGCACAGTAGGGATATATATCAAGTTACTTTTTAGTCCATGCATTTTCAATTTCAATATATTGAAAATACAAAAAAAATATGCATTTTGCATTGCTTGGCATTTTTTTTGTCTTTTGAGTTTTTATCATTAGCTTAGTGCATACAAAAAAGGATTGCATTTTTACTTCTAAACCGTATAGTTGAATTTGAAAATTGCATCTCTTTTAGGAGCATATCATACATTAAAAGTTAAAGTTAGACTTTGCATTATTTTCATATTTAATTTCTTGCAGAGTCATAACACCATAGTTTCATCACCATACCTTTTTGAGTAATCATGACCATAAAATCAATGCTATAATTTAAAAATTTATTAGTAACGATTTTATTTTCTAGGGTGCACAAACTATCCTATGATTTAGTTCCTTGAAATATGATTTTGTGAGTAAAATTCTCCAAGGCAATTAAATCAACATATGTGGCTGAGAAAGGGAGTTGAGAAGTCCATTGTATAATTGGTAAGATCAGGAGGCTCCGCTCACACTAGATTTGATCACGAGGTTGCGCAAAGTTAGTTGAAGGGATATCCCTCGGATACTCTCCTAGCATCAGAGATATTTATGTGGATTTATTCATATTTGGGGATATTGCTAGTTCCCATACCTCCATGAGAGGCAGTGCTTTCAAGGTTTTGGGCTTTTCTACCCTGCCCATACGGTGATCCGAACTTACGACTGCTCGGCTATGCATCGGTTATATAGTGGTTTATTAGTTGATTGACTTAGGTATCTCATAGGTTACTTGCAGGGGTTATTCTTCTAGTAACCTGGGTCAGATAGGGGTTGGACAACTCACATCCTTTATGGAGGATTACCTCTCCAAGGTGATTTGACCGACTGGTTGTTAAGCCCAAGAGGGCCCTTATAACTGATTATGTTACCTCCGATATTTAGCAAGGAGTCTCGGGCCCCTCTTGGGTGAGACATAACTTCTTTAGGGAGGGAGTCCACTCAGGCACTTTACCCCACTTTCATGCATATCAGTCATTTGACTTTTGGTATTCTCTTTGATTACTAGTTGGAATTAGGGGTCTTTACTGAGTTTTCATTATCATGGATAGTGGAGTTCCTTTTGCTCCCTCATTTACTGCTACCTACCCCATGATGCCCACTCATTTCATGGGGACAAATCCTTCTATTTTTTATAATGGTATGCAAAACTATGGCACTCAGTCAGCGCCTTGGGTCTCTAGTCATTCTCCTATTGATATGTCTTCGCACTTTCCATCCTTTTCCTCGCCTCCTTATGTGAATACAAATTTTGGGTCTGGGGGCATGATGCCTCCTTATTATCCCTCTCCATTTGGTGGGAGTCATATCCATCAAACACCTCTTACTATAGGAGGTTGGAATATTCCTTCCTATGAATCCATTGTTCTAGGAGCAAGTGCTCAAATGGGCAGTCATTCGACTTATTACACTCTGTCAACCTATCCTTCTTCCGCTATGTCAGTTCCTACGAAAATTTTTCCCATGGAAGGCCCATGTCTGTCCTCTGGTGTTACATCTGGAAGGATTCATTATTATAGTATGGGAAACCCCCTTCTCGAAGTTCTTTCGTCTGGGGGAAACATACATCCTCACATGAGTAACCCTTGTCATGTTTTTTTCTCTTCGCAAGCGGCTTAGATGCCCTTACAACCTTTCATGAATAAGTATGGAGGAGGATATTATCCTACTGAGTAGGGCCATGGTGTATACCAGAACCCTTCTTGGCGTGCAATTTCTCTAAAACAATATTTCCTTGGACCTTGGTCTCAAATTCCGCAATCAACCACCGCCGCTAGTCCAGTCATTGCCAGTCATACTGGAGCTCCATCACCAACCTCTGCTAGTCATGTTGGAGATTGTTTGAAAACCTCTGCAAGTCATGTTAGAGACCTGCAACCAGCCGCTACAAGTCATGCTGGGGAACAAGTACAATCACTACGTGTCATACTGGCATTATATCACCAACCTCTGCTAGTCATGTTGGATATTGGTCGACAAACTCTGCAAGTCATGTTGAAGACTTGCAACTAGCCGCTATAAGTCATGATGGGGGAACAAGTCTAGTCACTGTGTGTCATACTGGCATTATATCACCAATGTCTACTAGTCATGTTGTATATTGGTCGAAAACCTATGCAAGTCATGTTGCAGACCTGCAACCAGCTGCTACAAGTCATGCTGGGGGCACATGTCTAGTCACTACTAGTCACACTGCACATTCATCACCAACCTCTACTAGTCATGTTGGGAATTCATCACCAACCTCTGCTATTCATGTTGGAGATTTCCTACTAGCCTCTGCAAGTCATGCTGGGAGCATGTACCCAACCACTACAAGTTATGTTGGAGGCATTCATATGATTGAGAAGCCTAGATGTCTCAGACATAAGCCTAAATTCCTTTGCAGTACTTGCAAATGGAATCCCCTTACTCGTTTGTGTCCTACTACTGTCAGGATACCGGAAACATGGTTCTCACTTGAGGACCCTTCAAGTTCTGAGTCATCTATGGTTTCCTCACACTCTTTTCCTTCTCTGGTTGATACAACATTCATGTCAATGCAATCTTCGGCTGACACCTCTTTTCCTTCCGGGGTTGATGCATCCCTTGACCTTGTTGTCTCACATCTCATTTAACCAGTGGTCACATTGATGCAATTTTCGACCGACACCTCTCCTATGTTCGGGCATGATGCGTCTCTTGACCTTGTTGTCTCTCATCTTGTTCTACCAATGGTCGTGTCGATGCAATCTTCGATCAACATCACTCCTGTTTTTGGGGGTGATGCACCTCTTGACCTTGTTGTCTTGCATCATATTCAACAAATGGTTGAATAAGTGGTCATGCCAATGCAATATTTGGTCGACCCCACTCTTCTCTTTAAGAGTGGAAAGTCTATGGGAGAGGTCGTGCTGATGTAATTTTCAGTCGATCCTGCTCTTTTGGTTCTAGTTCTAGTCATATACCCCCTATATCATGTTGTCAACATTCCTGATAACACTCCTTCTGAAAATGAGAGAGTTTTTCTCCCCCCGAGTACTCTCCATCCAAGTCTTGAGGAGATTTCCCTCAATTGGGATGGTCTTGTGTGGTATTCAATGCCCCCTCCTATGTCTTTTTCGGTAAGAGACATTATTTGATATGTCACGGAGACGATATCCTCCGCTAGCAATTTTTCTTCCTCGACTTGGATAGCTTTGGGTTTTCCCAAGATTATGTCAACCATTTGTAAGATACTGACGTTCCACATAATTCTTACACGGGAGCTTTGGCCTCCCCCTTGACTTTCTACCTAAAAACCTCTTAACGAGTCTGAGTTAAGATATTTTCCGACTCATTCAAAAAGAGAAAATATTTTCGAGTGATTTATCCCTTTCACACTCATTAAATTGGACTTAAAAGGTCATGAGTCTTAATTAAGCCCTTTCCGGACTTGTTTTCAAAAATGAAAAAATTACCGAGTGATTTGTCCATTTCACACTCGATTAAATTGAATTTGAAAGGTCGTGAGTCTTAGTTAAGCTCTTTTCCGACTTGTTATCAAAAAGTGAAAAGATCACTAAGTGAACTTGTCTTTTTCACACTCATAAAATGGTTTTGAAAAGACACCTATTTGGCACAAGTTTATCACTTTTTCACACCAAGTAGACTAAAAGACATAAAAAGGACATTTTTTGGTGTTATGTTGGGATTGCATCTCATTCCCTTGATTGTCCTCGGTTCTCGCTTTGCGTTATAAACCATTCTCCTCAACAGTTTTGCATCCTCAACCAAGTAGAGCCTTGTTTATGTCCTTCGCAATTTGACACCCTATACCTAGGAGGGAACATTCCCCGAGTGTCCATCTCCCGCATGCACTTCCCTGCATTGAGCATAGGTATGTTCCACTTTTGGAACTAGTTTTTCTTACTTGTGACACTCGTTTCCTCTGTATCATATCATTCGTTTGTTATGAAAAAATAAAAAAGGATGGGTGGGATGGGAGTATTATCTTATATCGGAAGCAGTCGTGTCGCCTTTGAACAAAACACAAAGTTATTGAGTCCATTTATCATCATAATTTTGGGATTAGCACGACCTTAGGAAGCTGAGCTTGTTACTGAGTCTTCTCTACTGACTGGTTACTCTTCTAGTCCCTACAGAGAAATTCATTGATGCCTCTTGCATCTCATGATTTTATCATTGGGTCTATGCTGCCAGAGTCCACCATATGTCTCTTGATCTTATTCAAAGGAAGTCTATCAACCTGTGTCAACCACTCCTCAAAACTCTTGACTTTGCATCTCATCCATACCCTTAGTTTGTCTAAGAATCACATGATACTTTAAGTCCTATCATGCACCCTGTCCCTACTTCCATCATTGGTAGGTAACCTTGAAACCAGTAGTCGACATTTCATCATTGGTCGCTAACTGGGTGGTTTCCCTTATGTTTGACGGCAAGACATCTATTCACACATTGGGATTTGTGCATGTCTTGAATTCCGTTAGCCTTATTGGTGGTCTCATCGCCTTTTTCAACAATTTTTCATCATTGGTTGTTATTCAGAGGGTATTTTTCGTGTACCGCTTCCACTTGGCACACGCGAAAGATGCATAGGGTCGTTGGTTCGTGAACTTGTTCTTCATCTGATTTCCACCAAATCATGAAGATCCTGCTTTGTACCTCATGCTGACTGATGAGAGATGCCTTAATGCTCTCCTTTCAGCGGGTCTCTTTCCATAGACATCATCCCATCATCTGGAAATGGGATATAGAGTCTTATGAGTACCTTGAGGCTTGTAGTCATTAGTGGCAGGCTCTCTCGCCATAAACAATTGGGAATACATCAATGTCTCTTGATCGATGGATTCTTCAGGTGTTCGACATCGACTCCTCTATTCACACTTGTAATAATGTAATCGGTGCCTTGATACCTATTTTCATTATTAGTAGGTTGTCTCGCATTTGCTAACGGTATACATCAATGACCGGTAATCAAACAATGTCTCATTTTTTTCGACCTCAACTCCTTTATTCACATGATGTAGATTTTCACCTTTGGTGGATTGTGTAGAGGACTTGAAGACATCACTATGTGGCTGCAACTTTCTCGAGCTGTTGCTTCCATTTCATTGGAACAATACCTATATGACTTCAGTGATCATGGGAGATCAGATTGTACTCCATGGTATACAAATATCTTCAGATTGGTTTTGAGATTGTTTCTACTGGGCCTTGTTCATGACTATGACAACTTTTTTACATGTAATCACATTTGTATTTGCCTATTCATGGCCATGGACACTTGTTTGGTATATTTTTCACATGTATCTGCAATATATTTTGGTATCCATGTATGCAAAGTCAGTACAAAATGTAATGATCGATCGAGTTCATCCATCTGGTTCTCTAACACTCCACTTCTAGATTATTTATAATGTATTTCGGCCATTGCAGATTCTCCTCTGACCTCACACATTAGGGGGCATCTGTTATAGAAAGATTTGCCTCACCCTATGCAATATTGCAGAGAGGGACTTATTCCATTCCCCCATGCAGACTTACTTTCCCTGATTCATAAATCTAGAGACAAAAACAAATACTTTTCCACTTGAATGAACCGTGCAAGTTATACATCATATGTATACGTTGGTTGCTCCACTACAACCCACGTACATCGGGATTTGTGCCAGAAAATCAAAATTAAATGTCGGGTTTCCATATCATGACAGGAGATCTCTGATCTTTGGCCTTCCATATACTATAAATGTTTCGACTTGGCCCTTCAGTTTCATTTTGAAGGCTATAAATAATCCAATTCCGAGCTATGGAAAAGGGGAGAGAATTCAACTTTGAGAGAAAAGTTACTATGGAGAAAATATTGCTTTATTATTGAGTCTGCATCCCTTTTTCCTTTAAGTCTGAACACAATGTTCAACCCCTAAGATATTCCCTTATTGATGGAGAACCTCTTTGTCATCCTTATATGAGCTTGCCTTTGGTGGAGGATTGAAGTGGTGGAGGCCCAGTTGGAAGGAACTTGGTTTCTTGGTTTCGAACCGTGCCGACATGAAAGTTTGTAACGTTTCACTTTTATTGATCATTTATTAATAAAAATACTCCTTTCCCATCCAATTGATATCTTTCAAATATATGTATTATGATCCATGGGCATGCTTGTTTTGTATATTGATGGATTATGCTATCTAATGTGCTAACCTCTTATATCATCACTATATGCTTGCCTTGCTTGTTTGTTTAGAACTTGTTGCAGGTATAAAGATTTGGGTCAAAGTGCTCAACGGTGGACATCATCAAACGTTTGGATGAGGCAAGACTCTTTCTTCTCTTGCACATTAGTTTATATAGCATATGTTGGAATTGAGTTGATTTCTACAGTCACAACTGTCTGTTGTGGTTCACCCTATCCATAGAGAGATTTTCCTCGTAACAATATTATGGATGTCTATCCTAAATAATTTCCTTTTAGTTCACACAATACAATGGTTTGTTCTTAGGTAAGGTCCATGGTTCTATGTTTCGTCGTACTACTCTTGTATATTGATGAGCTATGTTCATCTACTAGATATAACTTGAGGTAGTGCATAACAAAGCTTATATGATTAATATGGGATGTGTCTGGGAGATAGGTCACAGATTTATAACGCTATTGACACCTAATTTTCTACAATTTAGAAGCATAACTAGGACTAAGCTATCAAAAATTTGAGAAGCCTGAGATGGCAATTTTAAAGAAGAAAAACAAAATATTTGGAAATTCAAGCAAGGCAGAAAATGTTGGAAAAAAATGGAAAACAAAGTAGAAACTAAGAAGGAAATGAAAAATGAAAACCACACTTTTATTTACGTACAAGGGAGAAGTTTCCTTAAAGTTTAACCGATGTAGTGCTTGTGAATCTGGCCATTAACGGGGAAGAGGTCAGCTTCCCCTTGAATATTTTGTAACCAATAAGTACCTTGGCCAATGTTTTGTTTGATAACATAGGGCCCAAGCCATAATTGTTGGAATTTTGAATGTTTCCCTTGATCTTTGTGTGGCTTGTCCCATTTGAGGACTAAATCCCCAAATTGGAATTCTTTTTCACAAGAAGATTTCTTATCAAACCAACGTTTAACGATTTGTTGATGAGTCTCAAACTTGCCTTTAGCTTTGGCACAATTTTCTTCTAAGCTAAGTAAGGTATTGATACATCGTTGAATGAATGTACATTCTCTTCCTTGATATTGTTGGGTGAGTTGTAGGGAAGGAAGGTAGATATTCAAGGGTAAAAATACTTCTCTCCCATAGACAGGGAAATATGGGGAAGTCCCTATGGAGGCCTTAGGCGTGACGCGATCGGCCCAAAGGGAATTTGATAGACCAATTTATCTGGTGATCAACTATGGTTCATTTAAGGATCCAGATTAGGTTCTTGTTTGTATATTCAGCTAAGTCATTACCTTGGGGATAATAGTTGGTTGAGTACTTCAAAATAATTCCCTTTTCCAAGGAAAAATTAGATAACTTCAAAGATGAAAAATAAGTTGTTTTATCAAACACTAGAGATTTAGTAATTACAAACCTTGTAATGATGTATTGTTCAAGAAAATTAATCACTACCTCTTCATTCACTTTGATCGACGGTATTTCTTTAGTCAAACGTGTAAAATAATCGGTAGTGGTTAGGATATACCTATGTTTCTTGGAGGAATGGGGATTAATCTCACCAATGATGTCTAGCCCCCATTGTTCAAATGGTTCTTCGGTAGCAATAGGCTGGAGAGAGATACCATATTTATATTCTCTTCTTGCATATTTTTGGCATGCTTCATATCTTCATGAATATGCATGAGCATATTTGAAAAGCATGGTCCAATAGTATCCATATCTTACCTCTTTGTGAGTTGTTGTGTCTCCTAAAAACTGGCCTCCTACTGGTTTTTCATGCATGTCTTTAAGGACCTTATCAACATCTTGTTTTTTGAGGCACTGGAGCATCACTCTATCATAGTTCTTTTTGAATAGGATTCCATGTAGCAAATGATATTGTAGGGATTTAAATCCGAGTGCTCTCTTATGCTTAGCATTAAGGTGATCTAGGGTTGTGCCATGTTGCAAGTAACATTTGATATCGTTATAATATGATGCTTCAATAGATGGAACGTAAGGAACCTGTTGTGTATACATTGTTGGTTCCTCTTGCCATATTTTTTCTTATTGATCTTCATCACGAGTATCTTGTGTCACTAGTTTTCAAAGGCCTTGAAATTTCACGATGTTGGATGGTTTAAACTCTAGGTCATATTCTTATAAGGTCATCATCCAATTACCTTGTCTCTCTCCCAAATCTCTTTAGATGAAAAGAGACTTGACCTCTGGGTGAGGGACGATAACTTTCATGTGATTCTTTAGAATATAAGGTCTAAACCATTTGATAGATTTATGGATAGAAAAATATTTCTTGTCCACTAGTGGGTAGTTCATCTCAGTGCCTTGTAGTCCAGTTCTCATGAATTCAATGAGATATTCATCTTCTTTCTCATCCTTCTATGTGAGAACTGTTGCAAGGGAGTGATCAAATGAAAATTTTTATAGTAAGAAATCCTTGCTGAAATATGGACTTTGCAGAGACGGGGCAACAACTATGGCAAATTTGATATTCCCGAATGATTCTTTCTCCATTGGTTTCCATTTAAACTGAAAATATTTCATAATCATTCTTTGAAGTGCTTTAGCAATTTCGGAAAAACCAAGAACGGACCTCCTCACAAAATTGATTTTGCCAAAAAATTATTGCATTGATTTCTTACTATGTGGTGGAGGGATTTACATAATGGATTTTGTCCTTCCCAGATCCACCGGAATTTCATCTTTAGAAATCACATGCCCCAACAATATTACTTTTGAATAAACAAACACAGTCTTCTTGGGATTCAATGATATCCCATATTTTTTACATCATTCAAATATCTGTTTCAGATGTCTTGGATGGTCTTCCCTTTTCTTCGAATAAATAGTAACATCATCGAGTTAAACCCCCACACTTTGACCGATTAACCCTTCGAACATGATATCCATTTCCTTTTGGAATGTAGTGTTTGCATTAATCATACCAAAGGGAATTCTATTGTATGTTCACATCCCCCACTTGGTCCAGAATGTGGTTTTTAATTGGCCAAGTTCTGCTACGAGAACCTAGTTGTATCATGAAAAATCGTCTTAGTAGTAAAGAAAATAGTTTAGATCTAGAGATGAGTTGCAAGATCTGCTCCATAGGGGGGACATGATAGTTGTCTTTGTTAGAAGCACAATTTAGGTTCCATAAATCTATGCATAATATGATTTCTCTCGACTTCTTCCTAACAGGAACCATCTTAGAAACCCAATTTGAATGTCGAACTTTGAAAATGATTCAGTCATCTAGTAGTTTATTCAATTCCTTTTGGATAAAAGGTTCGAGAGTCAAATGTATCTTTGCGAGATTTTGTTGGAATGGCTTGAAACCCTCTTTAATGGGAATCACATGTTGTGTTATTTGGGTATCATAAGTTTTTATATCGTCATAAGTCCAAGAAAAAACATCCTAATATCTCTTAAACAACTATGTGAATGCTTTTTTTTATGCCTTTGAATAGCAGGTGCCCATATTGACATACTTGGGATGTTTAGATGTTCCAAGATTGACCAGAAAGTGCATCATGGTCCAACTGTTGGTTTTTGGGTTGGCAAGCCTCCTAAATTTAGATTTCAGATTGAATAATTTCTCAAGAGTCAGAACATTCTTTGGGACACAATTTTCTTTTACTTTGTTTGATTCATCCCGATAAGTCAATAGTTCTTGATGATGGGATTCATCATTGATCACTACATATTGGAAAGTATTTGAACTGGTGAGAAAGTTGATAATTTTAATATCACTATTGAATAATCACCAATTTGTGATGTTGCCTGGTATGGAGGGATTGGAAATCATTTCAACTCAAAAACCATCATCAGGGGGAATGACCCTAGATACAATGTTGGCCAATATATTTTCATCTATATTTTGATTACGAGGTTTAGAAGTAACGTTGAATGCATCAAAAGAGTAAATAAAATTTCATACCTCTTGTTGATATGCTTTGAGATGCGGGGATGAGCAATGGATGGTATTTCTTCCCTGCCGAATGAGTATTTTTGACTCACCAAACTCTTTGAGATATTTCACCTTGAGATTAATGGCCCTTTTTATACCTTGGACTAAGGATTCATATTTTGTAGTGTTGTTGGTGCATTCAAATTCTAGGTGGAAATATATGAGCATCTTACATTGTTCATGGTTGATCAGGAACATCCAGCTCTGGCTCCTTCTTGTGTCTTAGAGCCATCAAAGAACATCGACCACTTGTTAGAATTTTTTGGTTTATTAATTGAGCTAAAACCTAATTTAGTTAATATGTTACAAACGCTATTATGTGTTCGTGGAAGGAGTTCATATTGTAAATATCGTTGTACCTTATATTTATGAGCTTCATAATAGCCATGGTCAGTCTTGAAGAAATAATTACCCAATATAGAATTTGAAAAGCTAATAGGTTCGTTCTTACAATAGATATACATCAATGCATCTATAAAACCAAGTTGCTTGCAATGCACTTTACTAAACACAACACGTGTTTGTGTTTTTAGTGTGTTATTTTCCCCATCAATAGTGCATTTGAGAAACATGTGTTGATATGTAAACTTTTGTGGATATTCCACTGAAACAGTTTGTCACAACATATCTGATAAATAATTGAAATCTTTATTATTAAGGTTATTTTTCCTTTAGATTTCCATAATATTTAGTTATTGATTTTTCTGCGTATGAATGAAATAGATAAAATGTTGAAAACAAAGAAAAATAAAATACAATCACACCATCCACAAATAAACACAAGATATGACCTGAGAAACCCAATATGGGAGAAAACCCAGCTAGAAGGTGAGGTTGCTCTACTCTCTTTTCTCTGGTATAGAAATGATGCAAGCACAAAGAAAGAGGCACTCTTTGTGGAGTTTCCTTAGACCTATGGCCTGTATGGTTGCTACAAAATCTCTCCTATTCTGTTATTCTCACAAAATACCACTCTCATATGTTTGGCTAAACTATGGAACAAGATACAGTGAAAAATAATGGAACTCCTTCTCCTCCTAATGGTCTGGTATTTAACATAGCTCAATAGTCATCTAGGGGTAGGGTTTTGACTTCCTCAAGCTTCAATTGTGATAAGGTTTTGGAAATTTTAGAATTTTCTTATAAAATAAACTACGTGGCTAGCCCCACATGTCTAAGTAATGGAGGCTGACATGGCATCCACTCGCACCATGGTGATCAATATGGTAGGTCAACTTGCGGGAGGCATAAATTTCTCATACGAACTCTGATTGACAAACAATATGCATCAATGGAAAGGTATTGGTGTGTAGAATATATAATTGTTGGACAACTAAGAGGGGGGGTGAATCAGTTGTTATTGTGCTTAAAAAATTATGCCTATTTAAAACTCATTACAGACCTCTCAATGATAATCACAGTAATGCAGGGAAGTAAGCATTGTAACATTCAACATCATTCATACATATGAGATATACAGAGACAAATATTTCCTGAGGAAACCCATAAAGGGTAAAAACCTCTTTTTTCTTTATATGATAAGTAATATTTACATTCTTTACATTATCATACATATAAGCTCCAACTCATTGTGAGGCTACAACCTCTGTTTTGCAAGCTGCAACTTGCTGAGAGCACCAACTCTCTGTTTTCTCTATCACCCACTAGAAGGAAGAACCAACTCCCTGGTTTCTCTAGAACCAACTAGAAGGAAGCACCAACTCCTTGGTTTCTCTAGAACCAACTAGAAGGAAGCACCAACTCCCTAGTTTCTCTAGCACCAACTAGAAGGAAGCACCAACTCCTTGGTTTCTCTAGCACCAACTAGAAGGAAGCACCAACTCCCTGAGTGTTTCCAGGACCAACTGGATGGAAGAACCAACTTCCTGTGTTCAAGCACACACTTGAACCTATGAGGACACCAATCCTCCCTTGCACCTCCCTACCACCCTGGATTATCAATATGAATTACTGAAACTTATTACAATGATATCATGTTCAACAACATATTACCAGACTCATCACTGTTCTACTGCATTTCGTTGCTCTGTCTTCTTCACTGCCTTCCTGCCCATAGGACTTGCGTTGTCTATTCTTCTACTTTTTATGCTCTGTGCACCATTCCTCTTCAATGCACATTTTGTCTTCTGTGCATTTCAGCTGCTGCACTCCACCACCTTCTTTACACCTCCATCACTCACAACAACAATAACCATCGCAACTCCACAACAACAAAAACCACATCTCTTCTCTGTACCGTGTACTTATAGATTCTGTGAACCTTGTGCATGCAATGCGTGCAATAACTTTCCATACTCACACTGCACCGATATCCTCCACCTCTCCAGTTCTCTTCCTGATCATCACAAATCTTCAGCTTCTCTGGTGGTTCCCACCACACGTCCAACATCATTGGGTGTTATGCCGAGATTCCCTTTTCTCTCTGGCAGTTGAGACTCTTCATCTTCTCTATTACAGTCGAGCTCACCCTCTTCTGTTTTAGTTACAAACTTCAATGCTCATTCATCTATCAATCCCCTCTAAGAATAGTCTTCATTCACTAGAAGAAGCTTGGAGACTCTTCAGCTCCTCTGGCGATCACACAAAAGTCTCTTCGAATCTTCTGGCAGAAACCATCAATGGTTTCTAGCAGTTACACTGTGAAGAGAAACATTATCCCTCCGATCATACTCAAATTCATTTGCACCATTGGATTGGATCCATGGGATCTTGCATTCATTTTGGAATTTCGGTATTCAACAATTTGACATTCGTGTGACCAAGTCTCTCGACACTCCTAGTCGCGATCCCCGAAACTGTGAAAAGGGGCTTGTCCACACTAGCTCTTTCCCCCATCTTCCACCGATGTGACCACTGGCTACATCCATTTCACCTTTTCGATATTTTCACGACCTTATGACCTTCATCAACCCTAATCGATGGTCCATGATCTTGATGAATTGATGGTCCATATCTCATCGTGAATTCGCATCTCATTGTTCCTTAGATGGAGGTTCTTGTCACTCCAAATCACGATAGGCGAACCTCCAAAATGGAGCTCGAATCAATGGTCCACGTTCTTGGTGATCCGACGATCCTGATCTTTTCGCGATATCGCATCTAGAGAGTTTCCACACCATGCTTTGTTGACTCCAAGTCAACAAAATTCCAATCACTTGCCACTTGTCCTATGATTCGACGGTCCCGATCAGATCTTGAATCAACGGCTCTGACCATATCACGATTTTGGCATTCTTATTGCAAAGTGTTTCGACACTCCAATTTCTGGTATTCGAAACCCCGAAATGGAGTTGGATCAATGGTCCACATCAAACCTTGATCTGATGGCTCAGATCATTTCGTGATTTTGACATTTCTGTCGTATTGTTTCTTGACTCTCCAAGTCGTGATTCGCGAAACCCCGAAATGGAGTCTTTGACATGCTCTGATCTTCTGACACACGTCCCTCTTGGATCAACGGTCAATATTTTATCGAGGCTTCGAAACTCTATGAGCCTTCATTGTGCCTGATCAACGGTTCAGATCAGTCCTCAATTCGATGGTTAGGATTAATTCACGATTTCGAGACTCCTGTGGTAGGAGTTCTTGACATCTCCATCTCCCGATTTCTGAAATCCCGATAGCCAAAACTCTGAAATGGAGTTGGAACACCGCTTCGATATTTCACTTTAAAGAACATGCAGGTTCTTCCTGATCCAACGATGGTCAGAACTTATGCTCAGATCTGACACCTGATATCTGTCCTCCTCTTCTGCGTGTTCTTCTTGTCTACAATCAGATCTGACGGTCCTCCTTCTTTTGGGAATTTAACTGGGATCCAACGATCACTGACGCTTCTCCTCCCGAGCTTACTCATCTTCCTTACTTGGAAGAATTTCTAAGTGTCAAGGGCCTCGGCATTTGATATGCCTGAGATCCTGAGTACGCTATCTCTCTTGAGATTTAGCAATGAGTTCATGATCCGCAGGATCTTTTGAATGATTATGGTTGAGTTTTAAACTTGCATGTATAAATTAACCATTTGAGAATTTTAATGAAAGAATGAGGAAAAAAAGAGGATTATTTCAGTCAAATACACATATGCAGATCTGAAAAGAATAATGGACAACAAACCATAAGAACGCAGGTTGATAACGAAGTTCGGCACAATGTTTGCCTACGTCTCCGGGCCTTTTTCCTGTGGGGGAGGCTTCTTTATTTCTGCTCAAGTGCTCAAAATTACATCTCAGCAATGCCAAATGGCTACAAGACTGATCTGGTCTTGTTGTCCCAGATCTCAAGAACCCTGCAAAGGAAAC
The DNA here is from genome assembly GCA_009831015.1 of Picea engelmannii. NCBI lineage: Eukaryota > Viridiplantae > Streptophyta > Pinopsida > Pinales > Pinaceae > Picea > Picea engelmannii. The sequence goes on from ML795453.1 coordinate 274,611, forward strand.
GACATGCAAAACTGATGCTCCAAGCTCCCAGAAACGATCCGACAACGTTTTCACCTCAAAGGCTTCCCTGCATCAAACTGACTTTGGCTTGGCTTTCCTCCAGCATAACTCTGCTCTGAATGACTGTTCATTGGCCTCAAACAGGCCTGGTTTATATAACATTGGAGTTGGTTTCTCATCCCCAACTTCCTCCAAGAATCTGGCCTCCAAAAATGCCCAATATCCCCCAAAAATGGAAGAAATCCATTAAAAATAGGCATAATATTCATTAAAAAACCAAATTTTGTTAAAAAAAACCACTTTAATAAAGTTTATTGGGGCGCAGCCCCCGATCCCTGGGCGCGCCCCTTTGGTGTGGTCACGTTGGCACCATATGGCCATGCGCTATAGCGCTGGCCCCTGCACATTGGCCCTGGCTCCTGGTCACCCGGCGTTTGGCATGCGCCCGTGGTTTATTGTTATAACCGTGCACCTATATACTCGCCGTTACCCCGGGTCATATGGTAACCTCCCGGGGTCCCGGGGCTTACCTCCTTCCGCACTCTGTTGTAATGTTGAACAACTCCCGGTTCGGTCGTATGTGTTGGCGGTCATATACATTCCGCCGAGGGCTGGGGCGAAGCCCCGACCCTTTTTTCCGCCCAACGAACCTTCCACCAAACATAAATTCAAATTGCGCCGAAAAGTAAACAAGAAACACTGGCCGGGCGGGTGGCTAGCCCAGCCCTGCCAGTCCTTTCGGTCACCCGAGGTCACGGGTTCAATTCCCCGCCGAGCCAAACCAAGTTTTTTATATCAAACCAACGAACCAATGTCGGGGTGCCACGTGGTAGCCCTTGACTGGGCCACGTGGCACCCTTACCAACCAATTGCAACATGCCACGTGTCAGCCTATGATTGGCCCACATATGTGCCACATCAGCCCTCCGTACGCCACCTGTCAGACTGCCATGCTGCCACATGTTTCTTCCGTACAACCCAGTCAATGGCCGCGTCAGCTGCCACGTCATCATGATGACGTCATCCTGCCACGTGTCACCCTGTCAATGGTGACACGTGTCATCTCAAGACTGGTCCAATCATATGCTGAAAGTGCCAAATCCGCATGACACATGTCGCATCTTGGTGATGCCACGTGTCCTCTGTACGGTCTGCCACGTGTCGCCTTCTGAAGCCGCCACGTCAGCTGTACGACCCTGCCACGTGGACTGTACGGACTGTACAATCATCCCCTTTTTTGCATGTTTGACTTTTCAGACAGAACGCGATATCTTCTCCATACGGACTCCGTTTGACAAAGTAAATATACCACCAGAATCAGGAAGACGAGACGGACGCAATGGCACAGGTTTCGTCGCATTTCGAGCACTTTCATTTTTGAGCATTTTTCAAGCCCTATCAGGCTTCTGGATCCGATTTCGGATCAGTTCACCTCATCCCTGGTGCACACCTACGCATTGCATTCGACTCTGCGCTAATTCCTCCTGAGCTTACTTTGTCCTTGTTTTGCCTTCGCTGCATACTCTGATCTTTCCATCAATGACAAGCACATACTACTTGTAAAGCATGCCAACCATCCTCTGCACTATCTTTTCTGATCTTATCGAGCTTGCTCTGCAACGTCTTCCTAAAATACTTCTGATAATTCTTCTTGAGATCATGCCATATTTACTACTGTACTTGCTATCAATGATAAGAATATGTTGTCTGTTAAACATTTACCAACAATCCCCCCCTTTGGCATTGATGGAAACTAAGGCACCTGAATTCTTTTCTCCCCCGAGTTGTGGCAGTAATTTTAGGAGGTATCAGATATTAAGACCAACACAAACTCCCCCTAATAGGAAGGACTCTCTTATTTGAGGCCTGTAGATGTTTGTATCCAAACCCGAGTCTTATTTTTTTGATTCTTGGACCTGTTCATCCTCAGCTTCCGCTGTATCCTCTGTAGAATACTCAAAATTGCTTAACTCTCTTAATCAGACTCCTTCATCAACCTTTTCTTCTCATGAGTGGATGACTCCCCCTGTCACTGTTATCTCTCTGCTTCTGACTCTTTTCCCCTTTTGTTCCTAAAGGTTAACTTTTCTTGACAAGGTCTTTCCTCTTGTTATCTCTATAGGATGTCATGTATATAATTTTGTACATCAAAATGTTGCTATTGTGAATGTCATTGTCCTACTTGAACACTATGCAATTGTAGCTTGTACTTTTTAAATAGCCCTTGGATCTCCCCATTGAATCTCATCGATCTCTATTACTGAAATTTCATTTTTCTTCCATGATGCATTCAATCCAGGGATTTTATCTCCATATTCAATCACACGATAAAATTGCTACACCCACTCTCATACCTGCTTTTCTTTCTCACAAATGACAGACCTATATCAGGTGTCTTAGGAGCATTGATTTCTACCTTGTTGAATCCAATACCGGATTTGTCATTTGGTGATCTCTAGCTATCCAATACCTTGTCCAGGGTCATGGAACTGCTCAAGAACTTGATTTGGGTATTTGACTTCTCAACCTTCAAAACTTCTTCTTCCAAATTATGACATGATTCTTCTCCTACTTCTTCTGTGGGATAAATGCTAACTGAACATTCTTTTATTCTGTCTGAATCTTCTTCTTTACTTGCAGGGGAGGATTCAACATCAACATTATTATTTGTCCTTATACTTTTATTCACCACTTGTCCTGAGTTTACATTTAGCTTACACTCTTTGAATGTGAGCACCTCTTCACTGCCTTTGTCACACTTTTGACTTGAACTGAGCGAATTATTTTTCAAACCATCCACAAGAAGAACGTACTGGGCATCTCCTTTGTCATTACTCAGACTCACCATCCCTCTATCCTTGATTTTACCTGGTTCATCATTTTCAAGGATCACATTTTCTGTTTTTCTTTTACTTATGGACATAAGCTTATCCATGTCTCCAGTCATGTGCTTGCAACATCCACTTTCTATATTCTCGGAGGCCTTTTGTTTTTGAATTGAAAGTGCTAGATCACATTTTTCACCATCTTTCCTTTTCCATGTGCTGGCCTTTTTATCTAAGAACTTTATCCTTGGATCTTCTTTGTGATTCTTCAGATTGCAGTTTGCAGCTTTGTGGCCAAAGTTATGACAGTCATAACATTCAATCTCATTGTTCAACAAGTCAAAGTTATTGTTGCAACGTTGTCTACTCATTGACTGTTTATTATTTATTGACCTCCTCAGTTACATGTCTCTAGACTTAATTTGGCAATTTGCAATCTATGATGGTTTATTACTTTGCTGTATCATTCTTTGTTGTGGAAGATATTTATTCCTTGGGAAACTTAATTGCTCATGTATAAGTCTTAAGGAACAATTTACTTGAGCAGGGAGTGTATTATTTCCTTGTTCTACATATTCAATTCTGGCACCTTTTTCTTTACTCCTTCTGGGTGGCTGATTGTCTTCCTTTGTTTCTGCAGGTTTGTTGTTGTCATTGGTTGAAGATTTGACAAACTTGATGGGTTATTTGTTTCTCGGCTGACCACTACTTGATCCTTCTTCATAACCCAAGCCAAATTTCAACTTTGGATTCCTTTGCTGATTTAGAATGAAAGTTAATTCTTCTGAGGCTTTGATACTTGACAGATTCTAATTGTACAAGGCTTGAAATTTCTCCATCTCTTTCCTAGTTTTCACTACTTCTTGTTCTAATGCTTCAC
>ML795453.1:278365-288455 GCA_009831015.1 Picea engelmannii
CCTTTGCTGATTTAGAATGAAAGTTAATTCTTCTGAGGCTTTGATACTTGACAGATTCTAATTGTACAAGGCTTGAAATTTCTCCATCTCTTTCCTAGTTTTCACTACTTCTTGTTCTAATGCTTCACATCTAGCCTTCTTTTTTAATAACTGTAGTTTCAGAATATCTTCGATTTTCTTTGCCTCTTCTAATTCCACTTTTAGCAGGGCAAAGTCTTCATCAGGCTGTTTATTGTCTTTCTCAAACTGTATCAACAATTGTTTTTTCTTTCGGGGAGCACGAGGTATCCGATCGATGGTGTGCGAGTTGCAGGTTAGTGGTCTGATCGTCTTGCATAGAAATAGAGTTCTAATTTTTGGGCAGGGTAGGTACGGGGGGGGCCGTACAAGGGGTTTTAGGGGGTTTGACCCTTCACGCGCGGATGATCGTGCAGCTGGACCGATGTCGGTCGACAGGTACCGGGGAGTTTGTGTTTGGCTCCATCCTGGTGGCCTATTTTTTGGAAAGGGTGCCGATGCTGCGCCCGAGGGTGCTATTAGAGGCACCAGGGGTACGAGAGCCGCGTTTGAGGCGGTGGTCCCAGATTTTGGTTCGCCATGGCGGTGGCGAAGGCGGACATTATTTTTCTGCGCAGGCGGCGCAGATATGGCGGAAGATGCCGCAGGTTATGTTGCAGTACCCCTATGCTGGGGTTGACTTCCGGGGAGACCCGGACATGGTATTTCCTCCTGGGGAGGTTTTTGATGATCGAGGTATGTTGAGTGTTGTATGTTTTGATTTACGTTGTGTTTTTTGATATACCAGTTCATATGTATGATGTATGGATACTGATATGATCTTCTGTTGCTTTTTTGTGCATGTGCAGATTTGGCACCTCGCGGGCGCGAGGTGGAGTTGTACAGAGCGCCAGCGCAGCGAGAGCAGGAGAGACCACCACGTGGAGGGAGGCGTCTGAGGGATGAGGCTGCTGGGTGACCAACAGGGCCCGAGAGACCGACACAGAGGCACCGTTTTGATGACCCTGGTGCGGGGCCATCACACGCTCCTCCGGCAGCAGCCGAAGTCGATTTGGATGATATACGCTGCCGTTTTGAGACGGTATTGAAGGACGTGCCTGAGGGCATGTGGATCCATATCCAGGACGAGGGGTTCCTGGAATAGTGTATAGGGTTACCGCCACCATGGCGGGGCCTAGTGCGACGAGCAACAGTGCTCGCCGCGATGACTAGCGGACGCCTGCCGCCTGGGCAGGGGGGTCCGGCGGATGTTCCACCACCACCGCCTGGGACTGGTGGGCCACCAACTCCTCCTAAGGGAGGGGCATCCGGGGGTGCGTTAGAGGCCCCCTGATGTATATATGTTGATTGTAGACCTTTTTTTGATAGGCTGGTGAGCCGATTTTTGTACCGGGATGTGGCACGGGCCTGAGGGCCGATGTATTTTTGTTGTATATATATATGAGTATACATGTTTTTGAGATCCAAATGTGTTGTACATGTGTTTTATGTGTTGATGATGATGTTGATCCTATCTATATGCTGTGACAAGACGTATGAGATGTTTATGTATGTGTAGCTTGATGTGATATATGCCAATCTAGCACCATGTTAGCTATTTCATCTGTTATTTGATTCAATTCTCTTGGAATATGTGTAAATGTAATGGAATCAAAATGTCGAGATAATAATCTAACCTACAGGTATTTGCGAAAGAGGCACGGATCGCGTACACGATACACATTGTTGAGTTGGAGAACGATCAATTAAGAGTCGAGGAAAACGCTAAGGTGATGAATATGATGATGCTGGGCATCGATCAGGAGGCCAATGACAACAGTGTATTCGGCTTGGTTGTTCGTTGCTGGTCCTAAACAGATGCCGCTGGAATGTAGCATTTCATGTGAAGGGGTGTAGAGAGCCCAAGCAGCCGAAGCGAGATTTTGTGTCCAACGGCTGGTGCCGTCGGCGTAGCCAATGTGGTAAGCTAGTGGAGGAGGCATCTGTCAACAACACAAAGGATAGTTTATATGAGGGATAAAAATATTAAAAATGCTACAAAGAAAAATAACCTAAAGTAGCATGACTACGTTTAAGCATAAAATTTCTTGAGGTATAACCCATTGACGGGTTCTTTGAGCGAGAGGCCCTCGGGGGAGGCCAAGATGTATGCGCCTTTGGTGAGGCAATGTTGGATGATGTAAGGGCCATGCCAAAGTGATTCAAATTTACCGTGGCCAAAGGTATCATGAGCGATATCATAGGCCAGGACAAGATCGCCTTTGCGAAATGATCGAAGGTTGACATGGCGATCGAAGGTAGCCTTGGATCATTTTTTGGCTGCCTCGTTGTTCTATAATGAGGATCGATGGTCTTCATCCAGAGACTCCAAGTTCAGGAAGCGCTGCTCCATAGGAGCAGTGTCAGGTAAAAGCTCAATTGCGGTGCGAAGGGTGGGAATTTCGCACTCTATGGGAAGAGTGGCCTCGACTCCATGGACTAAATGAAATGGCGTGAAACTCGTAGCGGTCTTCACTGCCGTGCGATAAGCCCATAGTGCAGAAAATAACATATGATGCCAATTGGTTTTATGTTTATTAACCGTGCGTTGTAACATGGTCTTGAGGACTTTGTTCACTGCCTCGACCTGTCCGTTTGACTGAGGATAGTATGGTGAGGCAAAATCGTGAGAGAAGCCTAACCGAGACGAGAGTTCGAAGAAGATCTCATTCTCGAAATGTTTCCCATGATCAGAAACTAGTTGGAGCGGTACTCCGAACTGGGATATGACATAGTTGAAGAAAAAACGCGCTGCAGTGTCAGCGGTGTTGTTGAAGGTGGGCATAGCTTCAGCCCATTTGGTGAAGTAATCGACAGTGACAATAATGTATTTGTGAATATTGCTGGAGGGGGGATTACAAGTCATAAAGTCGATGCCCCATTTACAAAAGGGGCCTGCAGTAATGACAGGGTGAAGAAGAGCGGGGGGATTACGGGCTTTGTTGGCATAGAGCTGACATTGCTCACATCGTTTCACGGCATGAATACAATCATGAAATAGGGTAGGCCAAAAGTAACCGGCTCGGATAATATTTTGAGCCGTGGTGATGCCCGAAAGATGGCTCCCATAGGCGTTGCTGTGGCAGTCGTTTAAGACTCTGTCGGCCTCGTCAATAGTCAGGCAGTGACGAAGAATGGTGTCGACGCCTCGCTGATATAAGATATCCCCGATGAGGAGATAGAGGGGGGACTGATGGTGAATGCGTCAAGGATCATCTCGTGATAGGTGATTACTGAACTTTTGAGTTCGTAGGTAGACGAGAAGGTCGCCATACCAGGGATCATCTGAAGCGATGTAAAAGAGATGTTCGTCAGGAAAGTCAGTATTGACGGGGGCACTAGGTGTGTCAGAAGGAAGGGCCGTGACAAGTTCGGTGATAACGAGGGCCTTCTTACTCTTTGGTGTTGAGAACTCGAGGTCGTACTCCTGAAGGATAATGATCCATCGAGCGAATTTGTCGTTAACTTGGAGACGACTGAGCAAATATTGCATAGGGTTGGAATCTGCGACGACCTTGGTGATATGAAGCAGAATGTAATGGCACAGTTTCTGAAATACAAGGACAACTGCCAGAGCAAGTTTCTCTTCATGTTTGTACTTCAGGGGTGGTCCTGAGAGGTTCTTACTTACGTAGTAAATGACGTGTTCACGATTGTCATCTCTGAGCTGGACGAGGACGCCGGCTACTGATACAGCTGATGCTGATACGTAGAGGATGTAGTCATGATTGTAGTCAGGTGCACTAATCAAAGGTGCATTGGAAAGTGCTGCCTTAAGGTCGTCAAATGACTGTTGGGCATAGTTGTCCCAATGAAAAGGGATGTCGTGACGCAGTAAGTGAAGGAAACCATGTGCGCGGATGGCGTAGTCAGGAACAAAGCGTCGAAAAAAGTTGGCTTTGCCCTGTAGACTCTGCAGTTGTCGTAAATTCCGAGGCGGTGGAATTTTGGTGATAGCTTGGACTTTGAGGGGGTCCACGGTGATACCGTTTTGTGAAGCAATGAAACCGAGGAGGCGTCCTGCGGTGACACAGAATACGCACTTGAGAGGGTTCAAGAGGATGTTGTACTGACGACACCATTGAAAGATGATTCGTAAATCATCTAGGTGTTGGGTACGCTTCTTGGAGCGAGCGGTGAGGTCGTCCAAGTAGGCGAGTATGATTGCAGCCAGATCATGAAAGATGTATGTCATGGCCCATTGGAAAGTTGTGCCGGTGTTTTTGAGGTCGAAGGGTATGAAACGATATGCAAACGTACCCCATGGGGTAATGAATGCGGTTTTGTACTGATCGGCTGGGTGAATTTGAATTTGGCTGTAGCCAGAGAAACCGTCCATAAAGGAGAGAGTCTCGTGGCCGGCGCAGTCATCAATAATTTGATCGATGAAAGGCGTTGGAAAGTTGTCTTTGGGACATGTGTTATTGAGATCGCGAAAGTCGGTGAAAACGCGGATAGAGCCCTGTTTTTTGTCGACGGGTACAGGATTAGAAACCCATGAAGTATAAGCGATGGGGTAAATGAATCTGGCTGTACGCAATTTGTCAATTTCAGCTTTGATAGCCGCGGCCTTGGATGGGTGTAGCGGTCGTTGTTTCTGGCGAACTGGTGTGATGTCAGGCCAGGTGTCGATGCGATGTTCTATGATAGATGGGTCGAGGCCAGGCATCTCTGTGTATGACCAGGCGAAGATATCCCTATATTCCTGGAAGAGGGTTTTATATGCGGCGATTTCATGAGGAGTTCAAGAAACTCCAATGATGATTTCTTCGACGATGACTGGTTTAATGGAAATATTGATTTTGATGGTGGGGGAAATGTTGGCCAGATTACCTTCTTCAAAAGCGTCAGGTGCAGGAATGGGATTGTTGAACCAATCGATAGGCCCAGGTGGGATAAAATCTTTGGTTTCGACCGCGTAAATAGGATTGTGGCTAGGAGGCAGGAGGGCTTCCTGTGGAAGGAAGAGAGCACGATGATGTAGTGCGTCCCAGGGAGAATCTGGGTGTTGTAGCTCTTCCACTATTTCCTCGTCGCAGTGGAAACGATGGGAATATAATGGATCATGAGGAGTGATCTCAGTGATAGGGTGATTGCCCCCTGCTGAAGAAACATAGGGGGTATCGCTAGGAGAGGGGGAGGGTTCACTCGACATAAACCATATATTGAGGTACTGAGGGGTACCCATAGCGGTGGGGTGAGGAGTCTTCGCAGGGGGATGAGCAGGAGAGTTGGGTGGGTTACGAGGTAAATCCTCAGAAATGTCATCTAAGAACCAAGGAGGTGTTGGGAGTGTCTCGGGTTGGCGAAATGATATGAAGATCTTCGAATGGTGAAGAGATGTCAATGATCACCTCTGTGGGTTGGTGATGTAGGGCTAACTGACGTTGCTGATATTCCAGAATTATAGGGCACTGGTATGTAAAATAAGCCAATGAATCGCAAAGAGAGCAAGGGCATCTCATGCGTTCATTGACTGAAGTGGTGACATAGCGAATGTCAGTGATTTTTGTTGTGGAGGATGTGGCAGGGCGTGGGTTGTTATGAAAGTCTTGGCTTATGATAGCTAATGCCTATCGAAAACGAGGCAGGGATGGACAATGATGGGTGTAATGGCCGTACTCAGAACAGATGGCACATGCGAATTTGTTCTTCAACCCGTTACTACTGGAAGGTTGAGTGGTAGCAGTAGTAATGGGTGGTGTGGGGGTTGGATTGGGGGGAATCAAATTCCATAATTCCGGTAGTGATGGGTAGTTGTTGGTTTGGTGACCCTCTTTGTCACACAAGGCGCAAGGTGGTGGGATGCGCGGAGGAAGTGGAGCAGTGGGCTCCTTCTTCTGTCGCCTACCCCCTGCTGTAGTAGGGGGGGTAGGGAGTATGGGGGTATTGGAGGTAGTGGGAGTGAGGACAGGAATCGTCATGGGGAGTCCTGCCTGTGGGTGAGGGACCATCTCAGGTGGATGTATGTACCACACTGGGATTGCAAGCACCATGTTGGGTAGTGTTAGGGTTGCTGCTACCTGGAAAGCTTCTATATCGGGTGGAGGGTAAAAGAAGGGAATTTGAGTGAGGGGTCTGGGAATTGACTCCCCAATGGGACTAGGCCCTTGAGGGAATGTGGATTCATGAACTGTGGGTGTCGACAAATGTGCATGAGGCTCCTGTGGGAGTGGTGCTACGACTGTTGAGACGTCAAGAATGACTGAAGCCTCCTGAGGAGGATGAGCATCCTCCATGTGAGTTGTGTTAGAGGATACAACACACACTTGATTAGGGTGAAGGAGTGGTGGTGCTCCATGGTATGTCCCTAACAAGGATGGATCTTTGAAAATACCAGGACCCATCTTGATGAGGGGATATACGTCTTTGTTGGTGTGAATGAGAGGAAGAATGTTATCGAGATTGGTAGATGGGTTAGGCTCGTAATGAGAGACTTGGTCAATGGTCACAATATTTCCATTGTGGGGGAACATGATTGTCCTAAAGACTGATGATGCCACTACCTTCATAGCATACATGTAGCTACGTCCAAACAAGATATTGTAATCAAGTTGAGCGTCGATAACTTCAATGTCAATGAGAATCGTTTTGCCCCTGAGTTCCACGGGGACATTTTGGAAGAGCCCTTCAGGAGATGATGGTCATCCGTCATAGGCTCGTAATGTGATGGCGGAAGGTATGAGTTCCGAGGAACCAATATTTTTCCATACTGTTTTGGACATGATACATGTAGATGCCCCTTCATCGATGATACACCGATGGACGGTGATGTTCTGTATTTTTACTGGTAGTTGAATAGCAACTGTGGCGGGCAGACGCGGTTCGCAACTATCAAGGTCAAAAGTGATGAGCCGAGTATCGACAGGGTCGACTGCGCCCAAGGCAGAAAGTAGATATTTCCGCTGAGTAGGGCAAGTCTGGAGGACTTCCAGAACTGACATGGCATCCGGGGATTGTGCTAAGTCATCTACCAAGCTGTAGTTATGAGCTGCCCTAGCCTGTGGATTGTGGACATTCCTGCGCAATGGGAGGCGAGGGATGCGTAATGGTGGTTCGTCGGAAGGGCGAGGGATCACCAACGGAGGTCCCATTGGTGTCGGGTTTGTCTCTGAAGAGATGGGAGTAGACTCAGCTGTTGTAGGATACTGACGATTGCGTGTTTGCAAAAGAATTTCTTCCTCACTGGTGAGGAGAATTGTTCGCTCTATTGGATTTTTGGGATTATGGTATTGGCCCACTTGCGATGGGGGATGCTGCGTGTCATGTTGGGTGTTTATGACACCTTGATGTGGGATAGGATTTTGCAGTACGGTGGGAGGGGGTTGTTGCGCATACTGTTGTTGTGCCTGCTACGACACAGGTTGTGCGGGGGAGGGGGGCAGGCTCCCAGAGTCTTTCAACCTTTTGAAATCAACTATCTGGGGGCAATGGTGAGTGTAATGACGGTACACACCACAAAGAGCACAAGGGTGGATAGTTTTAACAGTATTCCGCCCTTGGCGTTTGTTGTTATTTCCCCCTTGGGGGTTTTGGTTCCCTTGGTTCTGGTTGCCCCCAGTGGGTTGATGCTGTGGAAGTTGATTCCTGCCTTGACCAAGATTGTTGTTATTCCTGTTCCTTCCTTTCTTCTTGGCATTGTTCGAAGGGTGAGTTGGGTTGGCTGTGTTCAACTGTTCAAAATTTTGGTATTGTTGAGCAGCAGAGGGTTGAACAAAGTTTAGCCCTGCATGGGGATGTGGGGGAGCCATGGGTTGTGGAGGACCAGGAAAGGGAAAGTATGGATTTTGTGGTGGTACCGATCCATAGGGTACATAGGAAGGTGTCGAGATTTCACTAGAACTATAAGCTGATGTTGAGGCGGTACCACTGTTTGTGGGAAGAGGTGGATGTATGGGAGGTGTCGGTGGTGGTCCACTAATGGGTGGAGGTATAGAAACAAGATATGGCTGTTGATAAGGGGGTGGGGGGTAGTAAGAGGTGCCCCCATATGCCGGCAGGTATTGAGGTGTTCCATACATCGGTGGTGGTTGGGGTTGTGGACCATGGTGTGTGGTGGAACCTATTAGTCTGTCTGCTGAGTGAGACATCCCAGGTTTGTCCTGGCCAAATGGCACAGGTTTTGGAAGATCTAGAAGTACTGTGTACAAGTATCCTGACTGTGCGTAAATGAGGTCATATTGTTGAGCCTTGCTGATGGCTTCCTCTTCGGATTGAGGGAAGGTAGAAGCTACATCCTTACCAAGGAGAGCGACAAGTGATCTAAGAAACCAGTCAAGACATTGCTGCTTGGTGGTTTCTGCTTTACACAAACTACGTCGCCTACGCCACTCGTGAATGTGGTCGACAATGTGGGTGGCTGAGGACTGTTTGAAATTAGACAGTAGTTCTAGACCATTGTCATGGCGAATGGGTAATTGGAAGAAAGTAAAGAATGCTTTGGCCAAGGACTCAAAGGTCGTGTGGGACCCTGATTTTTCTTCGACATACCATTTGGCAGACGGGCCAGTGAGTGTGCGTTGAAAAATTTGCAATCTGACGGAATCGTCCATAATGCTATTGGAAGAACACCATAGATGAAAGGTCATGAAATGATTGGCGGGGATCATCCCCTACCTTCCCTTAAAACTTTGGTATGTCTGAAGGAAGTTTGGTTGGCATTGCAGGCCATGTGGCGTCATGCAATATGGGATCATTGGTGAGCTTGGTGAGATCCAGAATGTTGAGAGAGGCCAAGTATGGCATCTGTAGTGGGGTAGGAATGTTAGTTCCAGCCATGGTGTGTTGTGAACCTGACCCTTGATGGGGACTAGGTGGGTTGGTGCTCCCTCCTTGAGAGGAAGTGGGTCCCCCGCTTCCGTGCAAAGGAGAGCAAGTGACTATGTGACTTTGGGAATTGGACCCAAGTAATGTAGATCCAAGCAAAGCTGATCCTAAGATGGTAGCACTCACAGGAGTGTGTGAAGGAGGTACCGATGAACGAGTACGACCAGATACTCCCCCTAAGATAGGAGGAAGGTTGAGAAAGCGTCGTGAACAACGGGGGTTCTGTGGTTCCCCTATGATGTCAGACGAATTTGTGTGAAATGTGTGCAACAAGTGGTGAGAGAAATATAGAACCAAGAGTCTTTGCTGTGACTGTTTTACACAATATATATATCAAAGTCAAACTGTAATCAGATGTGCATCATACATAAATGAGAAAGAAACATATATTTGGGTAAGAGGGTTTTGTCTGCGTGGGGGAATCAAAAGAAAGCAAATGCTCGTGTCCTAGAAGACGTAACGTCCTTCCTCTCAAAAAGCACTGGACCTTCCAATAGTACTCAACAGTGGGGTCTGAAGTCACCAGAAGAGAAACTAGTGAAGGATGAAATAATTGGTTATAATGAGGGGTATAGGGGGCAGTATCCCAAAAGAGCTGGCGATACTTCCCAATAGACACACAAAATCCAATCAAGGTGCGATTGCAGCCCACAATTGCCACCTGGGTAGATGTCCTAAAATTGGTCACTAGGTACTTCGGTCCAAGCGCGACATTTAGATTTTCGGCCTAAGAAATGGGTCACAGGCTGGATCCCGTCCAAGAGGTGGGTGCCTCAAGGGGGGACACACAGAACAACCAGACCTCGGCCTTCAACCCTTCACGGGTATCTCCCTGCCTTATGGTGATTGGAACACTGGACTTGGAGGATTTGAAAGTTCCCTATTTGTCAACTTCTATGTTTGAAATTGTGAGAACCAGATAACGGGGGGTTATTTGGATGCCTACCCCCGAAATCCTACCTAGACTAAATTTTTTTTTGGCACCTCCTGTGGAGGACAACTTAGTGAGTTGTTAGAAAGATTTTAGATGATGTTGTTTTGTGAGGCTGGGGGTGAAAACCAACCTCGTTTGATTAAAAGTGGGAGTGGATAGTCTTATCAAGAAAAGATGGGGTGTTTTCAGAATCCCTTTGGAGGAAACCTACTTAGACCACCACGTTTTGAGATGAGGCTATGTGAGTGAGAAAGTGGCTTTTGTGTGTGAGTG
>ML795453.1:322280-362819 GCA_009831015.1 Picea engelmannii
CCTTCATCAAGAGTCCAATTAGGATTTTATGGAGGCTTATTTGGTGTAGAAGGTCCCTTTTTTGGTGGCATGTTGGCCAAGTATCACTTTTGAATCTTGATTTTGAGGCGGTTCTGCTAGACAATATTTATTCTGTTCTATCTACCAAGTTTTGGCCCTTCTAGGTATGAAACTTTCTTTTTGGTAGTTCTCTGATATTTCTTCTCTGTAATGCCACAGGTCTGATCAAAATTGGATGTGCCAAGTGGAATTTACGGTAACTTCCTCACAACTTGCCGATTTTTGGCCTTTCGAGGAGATATCACTTGTATAGCATGCCCCACACAAAATAATTGATATCAAATTCTGAAACTCACACCCAAAATACTATAGAATGTCCACAATCCAATGAAACTAGTCCCACACAATTTGGATATTCTAGCAAGAAGTTATGATTCTTTTACTTGGACCACCTTCTTGAGAATAATCAATAGGACTAGTCAGATACCCTATCTTACACAAGGTGTATCTACAAATTTAAGATGATCCAGAAGATGAAATTTTTACCACATATACCATACTCATTTCTGTAAATCGCCTCTAGAGTTCAGGGTTTGAAACGTTACACAAATTTTTTTATAGCAAAAATTCTGCAATGACTCATTTCAGGATGATTCCAGAACCCTATCTTGTACAGGCTATATCTCTGAAAGTGTAAGGTATTCAAAGATGAATTTTTAACCCAACATACCTTGATCCATCTAATAAATATCCTCCAAGCTGTTCATTCTGAAACATTGTAGAAAAAACGTTATAGAAAAAATTCCACGGTGTCTCAGATGTAGCAGCGAAACCCCAAGACCTTGAGCTCTGATATCATATGTTAAGAACCAAACATCAATATAGCATAGAAAAACCTTAGGAAAAGTACTCAACGCCTTGAAAAAGAGATAATTTCAGATAATAAGCCTCTTCGAGGGGGCAACCTCCTTTTACCCCACTTAAATGTTCAAGTACAAGATGATTCAAAATGAAAATGTCTCCATGGTATAAATAGGAGACTAGGAGGTATAATTACAACTAATGGCCTAAAGCCAACATAAATAAAATAAAATTACTAATATAATATGCCCCAATTAAGGGGTAATGAGCCAATATTAGGGCTTAACAAACACATAATTGTTTATATATCTTTTATGATCCATATCTCTAGCCTAGTCTCTGTCAACAAAACCATGTACATATAACACTCTATCTGGTCGAGGTCTTCTTTGGTAGAAACTTGGATGATCTGTATTGCCACACAAATATCCAAAAAATATCTTTACAACTATATCTACTCAAAACTCTCACTATAAGGGAAATATATAGTGTAGTACAAACTATTGCATACACCAAACTACCAACAACACTAGCACAAGGAACACATGACATGTTCTCTTCCTCTTCTCATGTCTTGGGACTCTAATCTACAGATAACTTTGCACCTACAAGAATAGGGGCCTTGGTTGGTTTACATTCCTACTTATAACACCTCTACAATATTGTCTCAACATATTTCCTTAAATTAAACCAATGTTTCATGTTTTCCTAATCTCTTTTAATTTCCATGCCCAAAATAAAATTCTCAGCACCAAGATCTTTCATATCAAATTTAGAAGACAGATAAGTTTTAACATCCTTGATGATTTCCTTGTTGTTTTAAATCAACAACATATCATCGACATACATGAATACATAAATAAAATCATCACCAACTAGCCTTGAATACACATAGTGATAATTTTTTATTCTTGACAAACCAAGTCCCAATATGTAAGTATCAAAATTTTGTTACCAGTTCTTCGATATTGTTTTAATCCATGCATGGACCTTTTCATCTCTCAAACTAGCTCTTTCTTTCCCTTCACTGTAAAACCTTCTAGTTTTTTCATGTTATTTTCCTCTTCGAGATCCCCATGTAGGCATGATGTATTCACATCAATTTTATTTACTTCAAGATAAAAAGAAGTAGCAATAGACAAAATAAATATAATAGAATTTAATCTAGCAACACAAGAAAAAATTTCATAAAAATCAATTCCCTCCACTTGAGAATATCCCTTTTCTACTAAGCGAGATTTCTACTTCTCTACTTTACCTTATGCATTCAACTTCTTCTTAAACACTCATTTTATACTAAAATATTTTCTTCTAGCTGGAAAATAAACTAGATCCCAAGCCTCAATTTTATCCAAGGAAACCATTTCTTCAACCATGGCCATATTCCAGAGCTTACTATCCTCTAAATTCACTACCTCCCAAAAATTTATGGGATCATCATCAGTAATAGATAAATAAAAAATAGAGTGAAAATGAGGGGGTTTGTACCTTTCCAGTTTCCTTCTTTCTTGAATTAATCTCCTCAAATATGGAGTATGAGGTTCTTCTTCTTATTATTTGTCTTCTTCTATTGAGTCATATTTTTCATCCTCCAACTCAAATTTTATTGTCTTTGGTTCTTTTTCCCTTGGTAGGAATTCCTATTTGGGAACATATTTAACCTCTCTAAAAAAAACATCCCAATTGTAGACAATCTTCTTAGTTAGTAGGTTCCAAAGTTTATAACCTTTTATATAATCTTTATAACCAAAAATGATACATTTTTCATCATTATTATCTATATTACTCCTATTTTCCTTTGGAACATGTACATAAGCATCACAACCAAAAAATATAAGATGTTTAAGAGAGGTTTTATTACCATTCAATGCCTCATGTGGATTTTTGTCAATCAATGTTGATCAGGGTGTTACACGTCAAAATTCCTCACTTCGATAATGTCACATTCTCATTGTCGCAAGTGTCACACTTTTGTCACAAGTGTTGTAAATGTCACATTGCAAATGACAACATGGAAACACTTGATACATCCTCTAGAACATGTTGGAAGGAGAAACCATATCATTTTACAAACTAAGCAAAAAGTTTTTCCTTGAGAAATGGTCATCTTAATGAACTTTTGGAAGATCAATGCTCCCCTTCTCATGTGCAAAGAGCACTAGTGCTCCTTGTCCATATAGCAGGGAGCGTTGTCGTGATTTGTTGCTAGTTTTGAGGGAGCATCGATTGGTTGAGAGAATCATGGGAAGAAATCCCCCTTATCTCTAAAGAAATATAGAGATGATTCAAGTTGGTTTGGCTCGAATCCAAGCTTGAGGTTGCATCTAAGGAAGCTACCACAACTAATGGAGTCATATCCTCAACTTATTCCAAATATAACTAAGGTGGTTGAGCCTCTCAAAGCCTATAAAATAAGTCATTCTCATGGTAAAGAAGGAGAGAATAATCAACAAAAAGTATTTTCATTTTGATCGTGGGTCTTTTGAGCAAGGGGTTGGACAAGGAGGACTTGGAGAGGTTGTTGCAACTGCATCTGCAGAATGTAAGTGCCTTGTAATGTTCTCATTAATATATGCTTGTCCTTCCTTCAAGTTTGTGTATTGTTGCATATACTTGCCTATTATAGATAAATTTAGTTTAAACTAATCCTGATAGAGTAGGAAGTATGTGTTTTCTTCGTTGTCCCTTGGATTGTAGATATCATTAATGAGCTTGAAGATCAAGTTCAGCCTAGATTAAGTGAGGACAAGATTCAGAAAAGGTACATCATACTTTATTCCTCTTTTCCCTTTGCCTAGTTTAACTACATTTAAAGGAATTTTAGTGTCCAATGTTATCATCTTTCTATCTTGGTAGTAGGGGTCTAGAATCCAAGAGGATATTCACCTCTCCGTAGGAGAATTTTTCTACAACAGAAATTGGCGAGTCCATTAGGGATGCAAAGCTTTAAGTTTTGGTTTCTTTCCTTGGTTTTTTTCTTTTATTTTTGCTCATATTCAGATACTTCTTGTTGTATTTTCTCTTATATACATCTGTTGTCATTATTGAAGTTGTCTCATAGAGACAGTTGATAAAAATTCATGAGTTTTTCATTTTCTGGGTTGTTCCCATGTTTTCTCAGAAAGCCACACCCTCTCCAATTACAGCCAGAGCATTGATTTCTTGATTGATGCTCCCCTATAGTGTGCTAGGGAGTGTTGTAGCACTCTGGTGTTGTGATAGCCAAAGCATTGATTTTTCCTGATCTTGAAAAATCATTGACTACCTTTGTACTGGGTGTGATTTTTGGGTGTTTCCTTTTAACTCGGAGCTTGTTTTATTAGTTTATGTCTTTTGTCAGACCTACAGCTTTTTTATTTTAAAACCTTTTGATCTTTGATTGGATTTTATTGTATTTCCTTGTTGCGAAATCACCCTTTTTCTTTAGATTTTGGGTTCATTTTGATGTTTTTTTCATTCATCTGATCGATTAAAGATTGTTGCAAGGAAACTCAGGGATCTATTTACTATTTTAATTGATCTATGATCTTCATATATTTCCAGGGAATTTATTAAGTCTATTTTGGTTTTCTTTTTGGAAACTTTAATTTGTTTTTTACCTCTTATTGGTTGTTGTGAGAGTGCCTTTTTTTTGTGTGATTCTTTCTTCCCATTGTCTAAAGTTTCAATAGTGAAATTCTTTTTATTATTCACATAAGAAACATTAAACCCAATCAATTCACATTCATAATCAAATGAAAGGATACCTTTTACAATTGGTTTTTGGATACCGAAAAATATTTCTTTATAATTTAGCACTTAAATGGATTCTTGTTGAAAACAAATTGCATGAAATTTTTGTATTCTTGTGTTTGGTAGTGAAAGGAAAAAATATCTTCTCCTTCCCATAAATAGAAGTTCATCAAAAGAAACAGTTTCTTGTCATTATTTTTCTTCTTTGGGATTCGAGTCACAACATCATTAGTTTCATTCTCATTCACCTCTGTGTAAAGAACATCCACTAAAATCAACGCTAGTTAAAAATCGATCTAGAAATTTTTTCTTTTTAGATTCTTTACACCAACAATAGACTAGGACTAGCGCTTTGGATTAGGTTGTGATAATAGCTCTCCAAAGAATTCAAGACAAAATTAGCATCTTGTCATAGGGAGAGTAAATCCAATTTTCGTATAAGCATCGTTGGGATCCCCCTCTCACACAGGGGTTATGCACGAGGTCACGTTCAAGAGAGAAACAAATATTATCCCTCTGAGGATTAACTATTCATAGTAGTAAGATTGTGTTTTGGGGGGTTCTTATTGAGGTCCAACTATTTTCGTTTGGTCTCAGTGCTTTGTGAATCCTGAATCTGTTCGGGGTCCCTTGGAGTTCTATCGGTCCACTTATCCTCGGTTATCTTGAAGGATTTCAGACTTGTTATCCTTCCCATATGTTCGTATTGGACTTTCGAATGTACCCACCTAAACACTAACTGCAAGTTGGTGTCCTTAGTAGCCATAATATTTAGGGTCCTTACACAAGGTGACGGTGAAGGGAAGTCTTCGTTGTACCTGCAACAAACATTGGTCAAACTCACTTGAGCTCCTTGGAGGGTAAATCCACGATTTTTGTGTGGAATCTTGCACCAATGCATAAGTCCATTAAGAAGGCCACCAACATAACTAATCCACCCACTCATATCCTAGCCCCTTCTCAATTTGATCAAGCGATGTTGGATTTCATCACCAACTAGTATGGTCATTGAGAGAAGGTATTGTTTGCTTGTTGGTTCTTCTAGATTTTTAGCGAGCGTTTTTTATTTACTTAATTGTTTTTCAAGATTGAGAATGTAGACGATAAAGGTCTTCATATATCACATAGGATGCAAGGGATGCCTCTAGAAGGCTATGAACCCTTACCTCCTAATTCACTTGAATAGTTTTACCGTGAAGAGGTAAAAAATCATCTGGATGTTGGGAGTGTTGTTACTCCTTTGTTAGAAAATCCTGCAAGCACCTTGGTTACGACTGAGGATCCCATTCCTCTTATTAACCGTATGTCACAAGTTCCTATCGATCCACTCTTTCAATTGGAATCGTTAGGTAATTTCATAGAAGAAGAGTTTCCTCATCTACCATCGAGGCCATACACTGAGACACATATGGAAAACAAACAACATGATTATAATGATGAGTACACGACCCATGTCCAGTCTGCTGACATGGTAAATCCACAACAAACACATGTTCCTTCCATTTGGATAAATCCATCAGGACCTAATCTTTACGAACAATTCAATTTTAGTCGACCACCTCTTGACCCTCTTACCTCTACTAGTGCCTAGGTAGGCCCGTTCGGTCAGACTATTGAACGTCCCATTGAACAAGTAATAAATATTGCTTCTACATTAGTACAAGTCCAAAGTAACATTAGATTCATAATTCCTAGTCATACACAAGGTACTTTGACGGTTACTCCTACCGCACCAATTTTTCAACCTACAGCTCCTTATGTTCCACATAATCTTGTTGGAACACCTATACATCACAGAATGCAGAACCCTACCATACACACACACTCAACTATGGGAGAAATCATGAATGGGGGGAAACCATCATCTAGTGGGCATGTCCCTCATGGGGGAAAACCAACCTTACACACACCCACTGGGGGGAAATCCCCTTATATTGGTCAAACCCTAGTTTTCACTCAAGCTATGGTAGGGGGACAACCTCCTTTTTCCAGAAACCCTTCACAATCTTGGGGACCACCCCAAGGAGGTATGTTTCATCAACATTATCAAGGAGGACCATCATACTCTAACCCACAAGGAGAAGTATCGAATCCTAATCCTTCTAGATTACATTCTAGACAACCTTTTCCGGGTGTTCCGATTCCCACTTGGGTTCCTCAAGGAAAACCATATTATCCTCCCCAAGGGTCAACTGTCTACCCTCCACAAGGAAAAAATGTTTACCCCCCTTAAGGGAAAACTATTTACTCTCCACGGCCTAATCAACCGACCTATCCTCCCACTGTCTACAATGTTTATCCTCCCCAGAAACAACTGGGTTTCCCTCCTTTCATGAACGTTCCTCAACAACAATCGAATCCTACCTATACTCAAAAAAAACAACCATATACAGGAGGGACTACTGGTTACAATTATCCATCTCAACTGGTTTATGGCCCTACTGGTCTCCCCATGATGCACCAATATCATCCTCAAGTTAACTGATAACTACCATTCCTAGCCACATTGGATCTACCAGATTTATCTTGGTTGACAAATGATCCCATACTACATTTTCCTTTTTGGCCAGTAATTCCTGCTAAATGACCTTCTGACATCCCCAAATTTGACGGTAAACCTGGAGAAGACCCAAACAACCATGTTATGATGCTTCATCTATGGTGTTCATCAAAATAACTTATATATGATTCTATCCGATTGCGCCTTTTCCAGCGCACACTCACGGGCTCAACAACCAAATGGTACATTGAACTCCAATGTGGTAATTTTCAAGTTTTCAACTCCTTGGCCATGGATTTTCTCGTGCATTTTCAGCTACTCATTTTTTATGAGACTGGCACAGAAATCTTGAATTCACTTCATCAAACTAACTCTGTACATATCTTTGATCATATTCATGAGTGGAGATGATGGCGAAGGTTGATCAAAGCGACCATTCCTGACCAATTGTTGGTGGAATGGTTTACTAAATCTCTTTTACCCCTAATCGCTTGTGACGACTCCATGGGTGGTGTTGTCACTGAGGAGGAATCCATTTCTCACGCTCAGTACCTGGATTTGGTTTATTCTCAATCTGGTACGTTGTATGAGTTGATACCAAATTCTCCCCACACGTCCATCGATCCTGTTGGCACAGAGGTAGACCCAGTGTTCAGCTCCAAGAGCGCACCAACAAGCCCTAACTACTGGCCCTTTCGGCTACACTTGCAAAGCATATGCAGTCTCACTCGAAGCAGCTATGGGGGGGTTGCAGGACAAAGATATCTACAACCAAGGGAATTATCAAGTGGATCTAATACTAGAATAGTACAACATGCATATATCACTTATCAACTTAGATCTATTCCATACATCTTATCATATCTATCACAACATTGCAATAACAATGTATCAAATGGAAAGAACAAAACATCAATCACACATAACACAAAATATACGTGGTTCACCCTCTCTCTAGGGCTACATCCATAGAACTGTGCTTTATGATATATTAAGATGAAAGCATATAGTTCTGATCTGTGCTCTTAACCAACAAATCTTATCTCTTCTTCTCTCTATCTCTCCCCTCCCTGTGCACCCAACTACAATGTTTATCTTTGCACCTAGATGAAGATCTTACAATACCAGAGGTTCTCGTACTCAACTCCTCTTTCTCTCACACAACAACAATTACTCCTGTCAATACGACTAGATCTCACCAGCCTGAACCAACCCTCCTCCCTCATATAGGTTCTTATTTATACCTTACAATCACTCACTGACATGCTTAGGTCGAAACCTAGGTATCAAAACCTACGTGTCAAAACCCTAGATACCAAAACACTAGGTGTCTAAAACCCTAGGTCAACTTGACCCGCATTTTTAGGGCTTCACCAACCTGTCTTTCCTTCCTTCTCGTGTGATGTTCCAAAGCATCTAATGGTGGATTTTTCCACTTTCTGAGTTGTCCACGATGCTTATTCCTTTCTTACCTGTCATCCTCGATCTCCTCATCCAATGACTTTCTTCCTCGGACTTCGCTCCACCTTTTCTTCTCTTTTTCTCACTTCGACCCAGTAATAGTCACTGTATGTTTTGCGAATTTCACATTCCTCCTTTTCTTCCTTGTTCTTTGCTTACTTCTGTAAACAAGGGCCAACAGGCCCCCAACACTCACCTGTGACTCATCCCGAGGCACTTCAGATCTGAATCTTCTGTTTTACTTCGACTTCAGACTGCGTAGTGCAACCTTTTCTTTTTGTTCTATGTTGCCTCTCCTTCCCTGTGCAGACTGTCTTTTCTGTGTCTGCTACCTAGTTTCAACTGAACTTGGTACCTAGACCCTTTTCCTTATGCTTTTACTTGGAGCTGCGAGGCAACTGGTTGTCATAGTACAACTTCAACCGACTCCCGTTCACTAATCCTTCCTTCTATTCTCCCTTCAAAGTCTTCAATTATGCATCTCCTCCTTCTATAACATAAGCAATCTCATATGGCCCAAGCCAATGCATTCTAAACTTTCTAGGATATTTGATGAACTTAATTTCATATACCAGTACTAGATCACCTTTTCTAAATGCGTTCTTCTTGATATGCCTTTCATGGTAGGCCTTCTCTCTTTCCTTATGTACTTGCTGATGAAATCCCGCAACAAATATGTCTTATTCTAATTCAACCTACTGTGCAAGCCTCTCTTCAATAGCACTAGTGTCATCCATATCAGTAAAGGAAACAATTCTTAGTCTTGGTACCAAATATTCCATTGGCACAACGGCTTCGATACCATAAACCAACTTGAAGGGGGTATTCATTGTTAACATCTTGCAAGTGGTTCTATAGGCCCAAAGTACTGTTGGTACTATTAAATCCCAGTCATCCATATTCACATTGCAAATCTTCGTCAGCGTTGTCTCCAAGATCTTGTTGAATGCTTCCACTGTCCCATTTTCTTGTGGATGGTAGGGTTTGCTCTTCTGATGGCGGACTGCAAATTCCTTAGTCAGGGATTCAATGGTTTTATTTATGAAATTTGTGCCTTGATCACTCATAAGGATCTTTGGGCATCCAAACCTAGTTATGATGTCATCAAATATGAAGCACAAAGCTGTATTTGCACTACATTCCTTAACTGTTATTTCTTTGGCCCATCTGGTCAAGTATTTTTTTGTTGTAATTATGTATATTGCTACTGTGCGCTTTCCTGGTGGGTTTATAGGTCGCACGAAGTCAATGGACCATTTCTCAAATGCTTGTAGGGTTAGCTATGGTGCTAGTGGAATTTCATCTCTTGTGGATGGTTTCCCAACTCTTTGGCATACATCACAAGCTTTGTAATAGTCTTTAGCATCTCTGTGTAAGGTAGGCCACCAAAGGCCATCTCTAAGCACCTTCTGTGTAGTTTCTTTCACTGCGTAATGTCCTCCTACGATGCCTTCATGAGATTCCACGAGGATCATCAGTCGTTCTACCTCCATAACACATTTTCTCAATATCTCATCAGGTCCCATCTTGTATAGTTGTCCAACTATAAGTGAAAATTCTGCAGCGCACACTACTAGTTGTTTCTTCTGAGGGATTGTATACTCACTAGGTGCCATTTCTGTTGACAGGAACTATAATATGTCTATGAAGTGGTCATCAATCTTTCTAATGGCCAATAATTTTTCATCTAGTAGTGTATCCTCCAAACTGGTTGGCTCTTCGCCATGTTCCAACCTTGACAAGTGATCAGGACCCTTATTCATTCTTCCCGGTTTGACTATGATCTCAAAGTAATATTCCTAAATTAGCAGAATCCATCTACAGATTCTTCCCCCCAACACTAGCATGTTGACTAGGTATTTCAGCGTGGAGTCATCAGTAAACATTTTAAAGTTCCCTCCCAACAAGTAGTGGCAAAATTTCTGTAACGCATACACCATGGCTAACCCTTCTCTCTTAGTGGTGGTGTAGTTGACCTTTGTAGTTGATAACTTCCTACTAGCACAAGCTAATGGATGGTCAATATCTCCTTCATCTAGTTGTGCTAACACATCTCTTGATGCAATAGAATATGCATAGACATGTACATGAAACTCCTTGGTCCAATCTAGGAAAACCAGAATGGGCGCAGTGACCATATTTTGTTTCAGTGTGTCGAAGCTCTGTTGGCATTCTTCTGTCCAACTGAATTGGAAATGTTTCTTCAAATGATTCTCCATGGTTTTCGTAATCTTGGCATATCCTTTAATGAACTTCCTGTAATATCCTATGAGTCCCAATGCAGTGCACAACAATTTGACTGAAGTAGGAGGGGGTAGATCAACTATAATGGCAATTTTAGATGGGTCGACCAACAATCCCTGCTTGCATACAATATGACCTAACGACACTCCAAATGGTGAGAAGATGATACATTTATTCATATTCAAGGAAATTTGACACTGCCTGCATTTATCCAACATTAGCCTTAGACATTTAATATGATTTTTCAATAAGCTAAAAACAATTCAATCATCAAAATATGCTTCTATAAATTTATGCAAGAACTCCTTGAATGCTTCGACCTCCACCCTGAAAAAGATGGTTGGGGCATTCTTAAATCCAAATGGCATCATTGTATACTAATAGGATCCCCATTCTGTTGCAAATGTGGTCTTGTGGCGATCTTCCTTGGCAATCCAGATCTGATGGTATCCTAAAAATCCATCTGTAAAAGAATATACTTCCTGGCCTCCCACATTATCTAGCACTTCGTCAGTGAATGGCGTAGGGAATGGGTCATGTAAATAGGCATCGTTCATATTTCTTAGATCTACGTAGATCCTAATCTCTCCTATATTCTTATCTTGTACCACCATAGGGATAATCCACTCTAATTCCTCCACGGGTTCTATAATCCCAACTTTCAGCATTCTGTCAAGCTCAATCTTTACTTTCTCCTTATATTTAGGGTTCAATATGTAGGGTCTTTGTTTGACTGGTCTTGCATCTTGTTTCAAAGGGATCCTCATCTCTCCCATAGGCCTTTTGATGCCCTTCATATCAATGAACTTGGTCGGAAACAAGTCCCGATAGTCGTGCAGTAGTTTTGTGATCTTGTCAATGGTAGCAGCATCCCAATAATCTACGACATTTGCAAGCTTCGGTGTCTCCTCGGTTCCAATATTGACTTTTTTAATCTTGATGGGTTGTCCAATGAATGGTATCTCAACTGCAAGTCCTTCCACATCTCTTTGGCCTTCTATTTTTGTGATGTTCACCTTCCTCGGATCATCGTCTTCAGCGGCATTGATGTTGTAACAACCTTGTAGTTTCTGGAGAGCCGTAGTCCATTCGTCCTCTTCTTGTTCCAAAGGAAGGCTAGATGCCTCCTTGAATACTTTCTGTCTCAGAATCTGTAATTCTTGATCTACTGAAGGATATTGACTTTCAATTAAGAAGGTGGTTATAAAATTCTAAGTCATACCTTTCTAATATGTAGTGATGAGGCAAAGCTCGACTTAAAGGTACCATTTGATAGGTGTCATGTCCAGTGTGTTGATTAATTTGTGCACCCACTATTCTTGAGGAACGTTTCTCCAAGCTTCCTCACAGCTACACACATGGTCGTTTGGGCAGCTTTGACCTATGTATCGAAATTTCCATCCTTCTACTTGTGTTGATAACCGCGTTGTCATCAAGGTACGACATTGTATCCAGTCTGTAATATTGTTTTTGTGTGTCCCCCACCATCTTGCTGGGGTTGTTTTCAGGGCCGCATCCATTTCCAACAATCTTTGTTGCATTGGTACACTTTATTCAAAGTCCGACAAGAAGGTTTCTAAAGGATTTAGACCATCAAAGGTGGGTAAGTTACTTATTGTTGTGTTGATCCAGTGAACGTCTCTGGTTAATCTAGCACATCTTCTTGTATATACTTCATACATTTTATTCTGTCAGTTCTCCAGTGCTTCATCTGAGTCTGGTGAACATGCGTTGTCACTTCGCCAGCTTAGGTTTCCATCGGCCTTAGGATTAATGTAATCATGTTGTCTGGCTATTAATTTGTATATGTTTTCCAGTTCATATACACGGTCTTCCTCTTTGATGGGTTTTGTGTATCATTGACCTTCATCTGGATCTAAAGGCACAATGACCCTAAGGCCATCTATTTCAAATGTCATTTGTCTTTTCTTTAAATCAACCATAGTGGAATTATTGAAAGCCTAATCAATTCCTAAAAGTGCAAGGTAAGGACATCTATCATCAACTATCTCAATTACCTCAAAATATGCAAATGTTCTTACTTCATCAATGTCCATAGGGACATGTTCCAGCCTACCAAAGGGTCTTACAACTTGTTGATTAGCCATTCTAAGACTGATAGGGGAGTATATCAACTTAGTTTTTCCCATTAGGGCCCAGGTTTGCTTCGTCATGACATTGACCTTTGACCCTAAGTCGAGGACCACATAGTCTATATCATACTCTCCTATTTGAGAATTTAAGTGTAACTCCTTATTTTTCCTTCTCTTCTTAGAGATTTTTTGTACTGCCCTATTTAGTAAGGGGTCTATATTTCCTAGCTCATACTATTTGATTAAATTCTGTAACTCTTGTACAACACTTTCATCCTGAATCAACTTAATGCAAGTATACAAAAATTCCATGAGCTTGCTTAGCTCTTTTCCTTCTCTTGGTGAAGCAGACTGATCAAATGCCTGATTCATTCCATATTCTCTTACTTATGGTTGTGTCTTTGATGAATAACCTTGGTCCCCTTTGAACTATTTTCTTTCCTCCTCAAATATTTGTCTTTCCTTCTTTGCATCAAAGGTTTGGGTCTTCTCTGTAGCTTTCCTGATTCCTGAATCTTCTGTAGTATTCCCTTGGGTCATTATGTCATCTCCTATAACAACACCTCCTCTAGTAATAACAACAACTTTAGGGTCTTCTCTGCGAGGTTCATATTTGATCAATTGTATCTGCGGGTTCTGCTGAGGTCCTCGTTTCTCTTGAAGTTTAGCCAACAATGTTGGACATTCCTCGATAACGTGTTCGAAAGAGTTGCAATAGTTGCAAGTGGTACAAGGATTCTGACAGTCCCTTGCCAAGTGTCTTGGTTGTGCACAGTTATAACAGATGATTTTTCCTTGGCCTTGACCCATAACTCCTCCTCTTCCTCATTCTCTGAATCCACTGCGAGGATTGAAGTTTCCTCTCCCAGGGGAGTTGTACTACATAGTGTTTCCTTCTTGTTGTACTTCGCCTTGAATTTTGTATATATCTCTTGACCTTTCATGCATGAGATCGTAAGACCTACAATCCCTATCATCATGTCCCATGGACTTATAGAACATGCAATATAAATTTGTGGGTGTCTTAACATATTTTTTCATGTAATAACACTCACGAGGGTGATGTCTATATCAACATACTTTGCACCAGGGTAAAGTGACTTTTTTCAAAGGGCTCGGAGCTCCAGAGGCCAAATATTCATAGAATAGGGGACATTGTTCCTTGTCATGGCCTTATGACCTGCATCTGACACACTATATGTCTTCTCTTTTATCTTTTCCCTTGTCTTTCTTCATATCTTCAACCTGCAAAGACAAGCTAGTCAGCTGACTCAAGATCTGACTCATACCTGAGCTAGATTCTCCCATAGGGGATGATTCTAACTTCATGGTGATTTCCAGTGCCTCAGACTGCAAAGAAATCTTCTGTTTCATTAGAGGAACTATGATGTGTGGTAACAGGGTAGAAATGAACCATTCTTTGTCCTGCTCATCTGGGATCTGAAAATTCAATCGACCTGTTAAGTTCTTGAATCTCTGGTCGAATTCCCAGACAGGTTTGACTATCTTCTGCTTGATCTCTTTCATCTCTGTAATACATTGTGACTCTGACTTGGGTTTCTTGAAATAAAAAATCAACGCATTCTTGATCTTGTTCAACAGCTTAGGCTGTGCAATTCCTTGGACAAGCTTCATGTACCAGCTTAGCGCACAATCTCGAAGGGTAGTACTAAACTGGGTTCTTTTAACAACTTCATCAGTGACATTTTTAATATTCCATACGGCTTCACATAGAAACCAGTGTTGATCAGGATCTTTAGATCCATCTCCCTTAAAGATAGGGAGTCTCATCTCATCTACCATAGATCTTCCTAGGTTTCCTGTCTGAGTATGTGGTGGACTACTATTAATAGTACTTTGAACAGTTTGGTAACTCTGATTACTCTGATTTCTTAATGTTGTTGAACCAACAAGAGCATTAATAGTACTTAATTAAATAGTTTGCATAGTTCCTGAGGTTTCTGGATTTTCCTGACGAAGTTCTTCAACTTCCTCTTCCTCTACTCTAGCGGGTTCCAAATGCTCTTCATCCATCAGATCTGCCTCTTCTCCACTGTAGAAACCCTCATCCCCGTAGTTCTTCTTGAACAGGTTTTCAAGATGAACTTCTCTGAACACTCTCCCACTACGCGTATGTTCAGCCTCTGTGTCACTGTCCCTGTCTGAATTCCTGAACATTATCCTTTTTAAGTTTGATCTATCTATTGTATCTTCAAGATGTTATTCTCATGCAATAGAATCTTGATTCTCAACTTCTGAAAATGTAAAAATTTTCCTCTGGGTACCTTGAAGAAATATCTCTCAGCTTGGCTATATGACTCTACTCTATCAATAGCAAACTTGGTGATGTACCCTCCAATGGTGTTATCAAACCAGTGATCTACTTTTCTTGACATGGCGTTGTCAACTCTCTTGACCTTCTTGATCAACATCGACATATAAACTACAAGAGGTCTAGATCTGACCTCAAACTGGGTATATTCCAACCTGGCTAATCACTCATATAGCTCCTGATGGATTCCTCCAAATAATATCTCATGTATATTAGTAAAAATATGTCTCTCCAACCAATCCTTTGTACTAAGATTAGGGTTCTTGTTCTGGGCTTCAGCTAAGTCCTTTTCTTGATCCTTTATCCACTTTTGAATCTCTTTCTTTGATGGAAACCACCTTGACATTCCCTCAATAAGATTCATGTCCCACCAATGAAACCATTTCTTGGCACAGGGGCAGACCTAGGGTTCATCTCCAAGAGTGCACCAACAAGCCCTAACTACTGGCCCTTTTGGCTACACCTGCAAAGCAGATGCAATCTCACCCGAAGAATCTATGGTGGGGTTGGAGGATAGAGATGTATACAACTAAGGGAATTATCAAGTGGACTTAATACTAGAACAGTACACCATGCATATATCACTTATCAACTTAGATCTATTCCATACATCTTATTAGATATATCACAATATTGCAATAACAATGTATCAAATGGCAAGAACAGAGCATCAATCACACATAACACAAAATATACATGGTTCAACCTCTCTCCAGGGCTACATCCAAAGAACTGTGCTTTATGATATATTAAGATTAAATCATATAGTTCTGATCTGTGCTCTTAACCAGCAGATCTTCTCTCTTGTTATCTTGATCTCTCCCCTCCTTGCGCACCCAGCTGCAGGGTTGATCTTCTCACCTAGTTGAAGATCTTATAATACCAGAGGTTCTCATACTCAATTCCTCTCTCTCTCACAACAACAATTACTCCTGTCAATACGACTAGATCTCACCAACTCAAACCAACCCTCCTCCCTCATATAGGTTCTTATTTATACCTTACAATCACTCATTGACATCCTTAGGTCGAAACCTAGGTGTCAAAACCCTAGATACCAAAACCCTAGGTTAACTTGACCTGTGTTTTTAGGGCTTCGCCAACCTGTCTTTCCTTCCTTCTTGAGCGGTGCTCCAAAGCATCTAACAGTGGATTTTTTCACTTTCTGAGCTGTCCACGATCCCTATTACTTGCTTACCTATCATCCTCGATCTCCTCATCCAATGGCTTGCTTCCTCAAACTTTGATCCACCTTTTCTGCTCTTTTGCTCACTTCGAACCAGTAACAGTCACTGTATCTTTTGCGAAGTTCACATTCTACCTTTTCTTCCTTCTTCTTTCCTTACTTCCATAATCAAGGACCAACAGATCCATCAAAACCATCTTCCACAACTCATGCAGATGGAATTATCAGTGTCATCAAAGCCCAATATTCATTGCAATTGGTCATCTCGATTAATCACTATGTTTCTGTGCCCGTCGTCGATTCGATCTCAATCTCCTCTACCTACCCCTCGACTCAAATCTCTGAGGTGAATGCATTTCATTTTTCCTCTTCAAAACAATCCAGGGGAAATAAGAAAATGAAAAATAAACCCAAAAAGAACAATAATAATAGATATTATTTTTGGGATTAACTGTGTAGTGTAAGTCATTAATCTATGACCCATATTCATGAGTATTAGTCATGGCTAACCAATAATTCTCATGATTTGAATAGTCCACTTAGCACTCATTTCATCAGGTGATGCTCATAGGGGTGAAGAAATGGGATTGAAACCAACGAAATGAATTGCATAGCATCAATCATCACTTCCAGGGCTTGCACCCGGTAACCAAGACTTCCCAGGTGGTCACCCATCCAAAGACACCTTTGGCTAAATCACGCTTAACTATGGAGTTTTTTGAAAATCAAGCCCACTTAGCTTACTACCCCATTTGCAAAACCTTAGCAAGTATTGTGCCTTATGAACTACCCAGTTAGAGCTCCCTTAACTCTTATTATTTAAGCATATAGGGGCTTCCATAGTGAAAGATATTAGATATTATTTTTGGGATTAACTACGTAGTGTAAGTCATTAATCTATGACCCATATTCATGAGTATTAGTCACAATTGACCAATAATTCTCATGATTTGAATAGTCCACTTAGCACTCATTGCATCGGGTGAAGAAATGGGATTGAAACCAACGAAATGAATTGCATAGCATCAATCATCACTTCTGGGGCTTGCACCCAGTAACCAGGACTTCCTTGGTGGTCACCTATCCCAGGACACCTCTGACTCAAGTGCGCTTAACTGTGGACTTACACTACGTAGTTAATCCCAAAAATAATATCTAATATCTTGCACTGCAGAAGCCCCTATATGCTTAAATAATAAGAGTTAAGGGAGCTCTAACGAGGTAGGTCATAAGGCACAATACTTGCTAAGGTTTTGCAAATGGGGTAGCAGGCTAAGTGGGCTTGATTGTGGAAAAAATCCACAGTTAAGCGCGCTTGAGCCAGAGGCTTCTTGGGATGGGTGACCACCTGGGACGTCCTGGTTACTAGGTGCAAGCCCCATAAGTGATGATTGATGCTATGCGATTCATTTCGTTGGTTTCAATCCCATTTCTTCACCCTTGTGAGCGTCACCTGATGCAATGAGTGCTAAGTGGACTATTCAAATCATGAGAATTATTGGTCAGCTGCGACTAATACTCATGAATATGGGTCATAGATTAATGACTTACACTACGTAGTTAATCCCAAAAATAATATCTAATATCTTTCACTGCGGAAACCCCTATATGATTAAACAATAATAATAATGAAAATCCAAAACCGCCAACACAACCACTTGCTTCTAAGAAACAAACACAATGAAAACCAAATTTTTTGTGTCTCATTTGTGGTGATGATAATTACACTTGAGACTGTCCTCATTGTGAAGAAGTTGCAAAAATTTTCAAAGGGAATTCCCAACCCATTGTGTTGACAAAAAATTTTCCTCAACAACATTCCATGGTTGCGCAAGGCCCTGCTCCTCCGGTAGGGGGAAATCCTAATCATCGTCCTAGTGAAGAAGCCTCATCAAGTGCCCATATTTATATGTTTAATGGGATTGATTTAACCACTTTCACTAAAATGTATGACACGCTAGGTAAATATGATAAATAGAAGGTCACTAACGGTACTACATCGGATCCACCTCCCTCCACTGTTACTCCTCAATTGGTACCACTTCAGATTGAGAAACCTACTTTTGACTCTATTTTACGCCCTCCCAAGAGAAATATTTGAAAATCAACTTTCAATCCTATTTCACGTGCCGCCCAAAACAACAACATTGTTGAAGATTTGGCTCAAGAAGCGTGTGCTATATATGCTCTAGAAGTTCTACAACATTGTCCAAGTCAACATAGAACACTCTTGACCACCATCGACACAATTGATACTGAGTCGTCAACTAATATCACGTTTAAGATTGATAACTTCAAGTCATGACTTTCTCACCATCTTTCTTTTCAGATCGATGGTGTTTTTCCTAACCAACACATTCATCGTACAATACTGGATGAGGGAGCTTACATGTGTGTCATGTCATTAGCTTGTTGGAAAGGGTTTAAATCACCTATGCTTAATCAGTCCCTTACAATGTTACGAGCATTCTATGGGTGAGGTTTTCATCCTCATGGACTCTTGCAATCCTTAGTTGTTCAGTTGGGAGGCAAGACTGTCTCTATCGATATAGAGGTATTCAATGCTCCCCTCGATTACACTTTTTTTTTAGGAAGAAGTTGGTTTTATGCCATGAATGTCCTCGCTTCATCAGTATTTGGATGTGTACAATTCCCCTATCAAGATAAAATTGTCACTATCGACCAATTATATTATTGTACCCCTGACACTTGCACTCCCGCTACCAACAACATTCATTTCTTGGGAGATACTAATATCACTTATGAAAGTGTAGGCGTAGGTATTTTAAAATACTATTCCCTTTTGGGTACCTTCCCTACACCACTTCCTCCCACCTCCCAATATATTTACATGATCAATATGATCTTGACTATGGCATATCAATATTATGAATCATATGATCCTTGGGTTGTGCCTAGTCCTTTGGAATTTGATGCGCTAGGTGATGCTATGTCACTTAGTCCTGTTGAGGCTTCCTACAATGCCATCCAATCCGCCTCTCCCTCACTGAACGACCAACATCTATTGTCATCCAACACTTACTTGTTTCCATCTTGGTTGGATATCCTCTACCTTTGATTACATCCTACAGATTTTTCCATCAAACAAATCCATTATGGAAATGATTAGTATCGAAGAGGTACCTTGGGATGATAACCATCATCATTCATATTTTCTTCTCAATTTAGATGAAATTGAGAAATATATACACTCTATATTTCCTGGCGGTGTTGTCGATTCTCCCCAATCTCTCATCCTTACCCAGGACACTACTTCCGAGGGGAATTTGGGAAAAATCTCTTCTATGATCGCTATTGACATCTTGATCAAATAAGGTATCATGGAAAATGTTCATATCGGTGCCAATTGTTCGCCCAAGGAAGTGGAAGATTATACCACTTTGTTCAAAGAATCCCGCGACATATTCTCTTTGAGTTATGAAGAAATGCCAGGGATCAATCCGTCGATCGTTGTGCATGAGAAAAAAACTTACCCATGTTTTAAACTTGTACGACAAAAAATTCACCCAGTTCATCCTAAGAAAACCACGACTATAAAGGAAGAAGTTGAAATACTGTTGAATCCTGGTTTTATTTATCTTGTCCCCTTGATGGAATGGGTTTCCAACATCATTCTTGTCACTAAAAAATAAGGGACCATTCGTGTTTCCTTAGATTATAGGAATATCAATAAGGCTTGTCCCAAAGACAATTACCCTACACCCTTTATCGACCAAATCATTGATAATTGTGCTGGAAGCATTATATTTTCCTTCATGGATGGTTTCCCAAGGAAGCATTATATCGATTATATTTTCCAAATGGATCATTATTCTTCAAGAATTTCATCTTGAGTTTGCCAAATTAAAATCTAAAAAATCATTGGTTTTTGGGGAACTAATCTGCGATCTTCCCTATATTGATGAGGATATTGATCCCAATGATTCTCTTCTTGATGAATCTATGTTCCTCATTAGCACGCCTGACCCTTGGTATGGAGATATTCTTCTCTATCTCCAAACACAATGTTTCCAACCCGATATTTCACGTGACGAACGT
Organism: Picea engelmannii; assembly: GCA_009831015.1. Taxonomy (NCBI): domain Eukaryota; kingdom Viridiplantae; phylum Streptophyta; class Pinopsida; order Pinales; family Pinaceae; genus Picea; species Picea engelmannii. Next base: position 342,749 of record ML795453.1, read on the forward strand.
CATCGTATCTGCCACCATTCTAAATGCCACCTTATCATTGATGACACTTTGTATCGCCGTGGTATTGATATTTTTCTACGACATTGTTTAACCCATGATGAGGCTAAACATGTTTTGAATGACTGTCACCTTGGAGCTTGTGGCGGTCATCTTTCTGGGATGGCTACAACCCAAAAAATCTTACGTGCTAGTTATTTTTGGCCCTCTATCTTCAAAGATTGTATCGAGGTCATCAAACGATGCCCACCCTGTCAATTTTTTTCAGAAAAAGGAACATACCCAACCTGATCTGCTACATCATATTGTTATCGTCGGCCCCTTTGCAAAATGGGGCATTGATTTTATGCAATGTAAGCCTACCTCATCCAGGGGGCACAGTTACATCATCGTTTCCATTGATTATTTCACTAAATGGGCTGAGGCTATGCCCACATTTCTTAATGATGGTTGTACTGCAACACTCTTTGTTTTTAACCACATCATAACTCGATTTGGTGTACCACAATCCATTGTCACTGATCATTGATCACATTTACAGAATCAGATGATGAGTGAGTTGCACATCAAGTTGGGTTTTCTCCATGAAAACTCATCCCCCTACTATCCTCAAGCAAACAAACAATTTGAAGCTATCAACAAAGTCCTAAAGACCATGCTCCAATGCATGGTGTGGAAAAACAAAACCTCTTGGCACCTACAACTTTTCTCCGCGCTTTGGGCCTACCGCACTTCAGTGAAAACTACAACTGGATTCACTCCATTCCATTTGGTATATGGAATAAAAGTAGTGTTACAAATCGAGTGTGAAATCCCTTCATTGCAACTCACCATGGAACTCTTGCCTCGTACCTCTATTGAAGAGGAACGATTCATGTAATTAACCAAGTTGGATGAAACATGTCACGATGTTTCTCTCGTTAACGAGACATATAAAAAATGAATGAAGAGTCAATATGACAAATCCATTCAACTTCGTGCTTTTGCAGAAGGAGACTTGGTCCTCATTTATGACCAAGCTGACGATAAGTTGGGGACAGGAAAGTTAGAACCTCTATGGCATGGACCTTATATCATAAAATGTGTATTACATGTAGGCGCATATGAGTTAGTCTACTACGATGGAATATCTCTCGATGATCACCGAAATTGGCTTTACCTCAAGAATTACTATGCATAGAACATCTGGCATGTGTACTTTTTACGCTATTGTACTATATACTTTTGATTTGGTGTGTCTTTTCTCTTGCATGCATGATTTTTGTCTTACATTCTTATACTTTGTCTTGTGATTGCATGCACATATTGTTGATTAAGGTTGATTGTCATTGATGTCAACCCTTGAAGAAATCCCTGTAGCACAAAGGTTTGGGTAAAGGACCCAAGATTGTTTGATGTAAATATGACTCATTAGTTTTGTCTTGGTTTATAAGAAGTAAATATGGATGAACTCCAAAGTGGTCCCCTTATGGTGAAAGCCCTCACGGGAAGACGCTTTGCGGAGTAAGAGAACCCATGCTTAATTGTGGAATAATGAGATGAAAGACAATGAATTTTTCAGGGAAACTATCCTATATGGATAGTTCTTGTCATTCCATTTCCAGTGGTATGTATAACGTCACATAACTCCTCATGGTTAGAGAGTTATGACCATGTGAAGTTGGAGAACCCATGTTTGGGTAATGGACCCAAGTTTGTTTGATGGATAACGGTATTATTTTTTATATATCTGAAGGTAATACTATTCTAGATTGATAGTACATGTCATTCAATTTCTGGTGGTATGTGGAATGTCACATAACTCCTCACGGTTTGAGAGTTATGGCCTTACGAAGTTGGAGGACCCTCATATGTCATCTAGAAGCCCCAAAAGGTCAAAGTAGTCAAAGTGGTTTAAGAGATTTTAAAAGGTAAATAATAAAGTGAAGTGATGAGTGCATTATGATTCAAAATGAATACAAAATAAGTTATTTCAATAATAAATTTAATGGATAAATTAGAAGTGGGTTAACCCTAAAATAAGGAAAGTGGGCCAAGTGACCTAGAAGATGTTTTTAAGGAAGCTACTTGGAGAGTATAAATGAAAGGAAAGGCTCTCTCATTTTAATTACACTTGAGAATATTGAATATATATAGGTTTCTAAGCTAACCAAGGATATATAAGCCAAATTTCTGAGGGAAGGTGAAGAAAATAAGGCCGAAATGTAAGGAAGGATAAATTCTTTTGATGGTGCTTTCTAAGGTATGTTATTTACAGGTCATCTCACCATTTTCGCTATAACTTTTTTTCTATAATGATTTAGACCGTGAAATTGATATTCCATTGAGAAAAAAATATCCAAGTATTTGTGGTAAATAATTCAACTTGTGTGTAGTTGTATTTTGGGAGTTACACTCCGTGGAAAATAGGGTTTGTGGCTAGTCGTGAAACTAGTCAAAAACAGGTGTTTCGGGTAAAAATGTCATAAATTATTCATAACAGATCCAAATTCAGTGAGACCAAATGTGTTGGTTAGTTTATAGTATTTAGTATGTTGTGTAACAGTTTTCAATCAATTCAATGAATATTTCATTCACGACACGCTCTACAAGGTCACTCTCTAGAATAAGCCAGAATTCAGTAAGGTATGCCATTTTTGCTATAACTCGTTTTCTAAGAGGTTCCAAGTAGTGACACCTGTGGAAATTGTATAAAACACACTGAAGAACATTTTGTATCAGTTTTAGATCTTTATACATTACAGGTTCAAAGTTATGATTACTTCAAGTTAGGCTTGTTGACTAATTCAAAACTAGGCATGTGAGACTAAAGAAAAGTTTGATGAAAATGCTAGTCTCTTGTTGTTAAATTTAAGGAAGGTTTGTAGGAATGTGATCATATACACCAGGTCTATTACAGAGCTACAAATCAGATTTGGATGATGAAATTTTTGAGGGCTTTTGGTTGAGGTACATGTTGAGTACATGGTTGAGACAAGTAGTTGATGAGTTGGCACATAGATGAGGTGTATAGTTGATGATGTTGGTACATATTGATGAGTCATAGTTGATGAGTAGTTGACACATGATTGGTACATACTTGGTACATGGTTGGATGTACTTGTTTATGGTACAGGTTGATTACAGGTTGGTGCATGGTTGATGCACTTGTTTATGGTACATGTTTATTACAGGTTGAGGTATAGGTTGATGCATGGTTGATGCATGGTTCATATTTATTGGTATAAGTTTATAGCGGTATATCTCACAGTGATAATGTGACAGTGGTTCCATCATTCTACTTCTACTCTAGGGTGGCAGGATGAGGAAAGGACAAGTGGTTGTAGCCACCTTCTATTTGTAGCCGGAGAACACAGGGGGTTGTAGCCTCCTTCTAGTTGTAGCTAGAGAATTGGGGAGTTGGATCTTCCCTCAGGTTGTAGCTTGGAAAACTAGGGGGTTGGAGCCTCCTTCCATTTGCAGCTGGAAAACAAAGGAAGTTGGTGCTTTCAATGAATGTAATTTTTCAAGACATATAAGAAAAAACATTCTGTGGTTTTCTCCCAATTTGGGTTTCCACGTAAAACACTGGTGTACTTTGTATGTGTGTGATTTTTTATTTCTTACTGCTCATTATTGGATAATAATCCTACATTGATATAACATTTGAAGAAAAAGGATTATAATTACACTATTACTGATTCACCCCCCTCTCAGTAATCCAACAATTGGCATTAGAGCAAGTTCCTTCAGAAATCAGTTTAACCACTGAAAGGTAGATCATGGAGAGTACCAACTCGTATAAAAATGGAATACCACAGTTTGATGGATAGAATTATGATTTTTGGAGCATAAGGATGAAGACATATATACAGGCACATGGATTTCAAGTTTGGCAATCAATTGTAGATGGATACACAACACCAATAGTTCCACCAACAAATAAAAAAGTAGTGAAACTCGGTGAGAATAATTCCAAAGCCAAAAATGCACTTTTGAATGGTCTCAGTGATACGGTATTCACCAAAGTTGCACATTGTAAATTTGCTAAAGATATTTGGGACAAGCTTCAAAATATTTATGAAGGAGATTCAAAAGTCAAAGAAACAAAGCTTCAAACTTACAGAGGTCAGTTCGAAAAACTAAAAATGAAGGAAGATGAAGATATCGCAGCCTACTTCTTACGAGTCGATGAAACAGTGAATGAAATCATAGGATTGGGAGAAGAAATCGAAGAATCTGTAATTGTTCAAAAGGTAATAAGATCTCTTCCTATGAGATTCAACCCTAAGATATCATCACTAGAATAAATATCGGATCTAAACTCAATAAGCATGGACGAACTGCATGGAATCTTCACAACATCTGAGATGAGAACTGAATAGGAAAATCCAGATGTAAAAGAAGCAGTAGGAAAATCCAGATGTAAAAGAAGTAGCCTTCAAAGAATCCAAAAGATCAAAGAAAAATAAAAAGGAACAAGAATAATATAGCAGCATCAATGACATCTCGGAAGATGATGAAGAAGTGGCCAACTTCATCAAAAGACTGAACAAGGGAACCAACGGTAGGTATAGAGGTAAGCTTCCTTTAATTTGTTTTAATTGTGATGGTATTGGTCATTTTGCTAACAAATGTCCTCATAAGAAAAAGATAAATGATGAAGGTTACTCAAAAGACAGACACACATATAAAGGTAAAAGAACTACAAAGAAAGTTTTCAAGAAAAGATTTTGCACCAAAGAAGACATCTCATCATCAGATGAAGATGAAGTCAGTGACAACGAAATAGGGAGAGTTATATTCATGGTAGTAGAAGACTTTGATAAACAAGACTCCGAAGAAGAATATGAACAAGCATATGAAGAAGAAATTGAAGAGGCAGAATTTGACTTCCGAGAAGAATTAATGAGTGCCATAGAAGTTATTAGAAGAGAAAATAAGAAAAAAAAGAAACTACAAGAAGAACTAGATAAGAAAAAAAACACTCAAGAACTAGAACAAATGATCACAAAATTGAAGGTTCAAATAGAAGAAGATAAAAAAATTGAAGAAGCACTCAAAGAACAACTAGAAGGAAATGATAGGATCATTGGAAACCTGGAAGCAGACATTGTCACACTAAGAAAGGATACTCAAAAGAAAAATATGTAGAATAGCTCAAAAGTTCTGGATGACATTATCAGCAGTCAAAAATCTCATCTTAACAAGTCTGGACTTAGATACAATTAGATAGAAAAGGGATCAAGATCCAAAACAACAAAGCAAGAAACAAATCCAAAAATCTATGTAGAAACAATCAAAGGGGATAAAAAGATATACAAAGAAGATTACAGGGACACTCCTCCACCTAGAAGATTCAAATTTCAGAATCAACAACAGATAGACAGGCCTCAAGAAGAAGAAGAATTCATAAGAGCACCTTCTTTCAGAAGATCTTCAACTATCATGTATCAAACTATATTTTTGGTTTATGTTACGCATGTAATAATTTTGCACATAAAGTTGCAAATTGCAGAGCTAACAACAGGAACAATAACTAGTTTGAGAGCGATACACAAAGGGGTTATTCAAGAAGACCTAGTGAAACACAGAGACGAAGTTACAACAGGTTTGAATCTTTGATCACTATTGGAATGTTACAAATGTAACAATTTTGGACACATGGCCAAAAATTGCAGAATGATAGTCCCTCCTAAAGAACCTCAACAGAGTCACAAACAAGAACCTTAGAAAATGACATGGAAAAGAAAGCAAGATCAGTATAGAAATGAAGAACGCACAGTCACTCTACAAGATAAACAGAAGAAACGTGGTTGGTATGTTGACAGTAGATGTTCAAAACACATGACAGGTGATAGAGACAAGTTTATTACATTATGAAAGGAAAGAGATGGATCAGTCTCCTTCGGAAATGATGATTCAGCCAAAATCATTGGAAAATGCACATTCATAATTGGGAACAAGAATGAAAAGGCAGAAAATGTTCTACTAATAGAAGATATGCAACATAATGTTTTAAGTGTGAGTCAAACGTGTGACCAAGGTCATAAAGTTACTTTCAATTCACAAAAGTGTGGGATAAGAAAAGAAGGTTCAAGGAAATTGGTCGCTACAGCTGCAAGAACTTCAAGCAACATATATGTGTTAAGCAAAATTGGAAATTAAAAGTGTTGTCTAGGAAAGGAAGATGAAAGTGGGCCATGGCACAGAAGAATGGGTCACATGCATTTTTATAACCTTATCAAAGTAAACAAAAGAGAAGCAGTTAGATAAATTCCCCAAATCACGAAACCAACCAACCCTTTATGCAAGCATTGCCAACAAGGGAAGCAAACAAAGACCAGGTTCAAATCAAAGGAATATTCAACAACAAAACCACTGGAAATTGTGCATACTAATCTAGTTGGACCAACTACAACAAAAGGCTTAAAATGTGAGATATACTTTATGTTATTAGTTGATGATTATACAAGAATGACTGCAATTTTCTTTCTCAAGAACAAGTCAGAAGATTTTGAAAACTTCAAGATCTACAAGGAAATGGTTGAAAATGAGATGGATTCAAGAATCAAATGCTTAAGATTGGATAATGGATGAGAATTCATCTCAAAGGAATTTATGGACTATTGCAGCAATCATGGAATAAAAAGGCAATTCTTCGTCGCTAGGACACCTTAACATAATGGAGTTGTTGAAAGAAAGAACATGAAAGAACAATAAATGGATCGAACAATGATAATGGATTCAAAGTTAATAGATTTTTTTTTGACACACACAATGCATACATCAGTTCACATTCAAAACATAGTAATGCTCAGAAACAACACTAATAAAAATCCCTACGAGCTATGGAAAGGAAGAGCAACAAATGTGAAGCACTTCAGAGTTTTTGGAAGAAAATTCTACATCAAAAGAGAAGATGGAAGAATGGGAAAGTTTGACTCTCTTGTAGACAAAGGAATACTTGTTGGTTACTCAAGTACAAGGAAAGCATGCAAGTGTTACAATATAAGATTAAACAAAGTTGTGGAAAACATCAACGTAACAATTGATGAAACAGGCAGACCAAAATCAAAGGAAGAAGAAAACAAATCAATGGAACAACTTTTAGAAGAAGAATATGAAAAATAAGTAGAAGAGGAAGACAAAGATGAAGAGAACCGATAGAAGCAGAAGAGCAAGTTCAAAAAGTATCTCCAAAGACACCTAGCAAATGAGTACAGAAGAATCATCCTTTAGATTAGATTATTGGAAACAAAGATGCAGGAGTTGAGACTAGAAGAAAAATCCATTCACCAGAACAAACACACCTAGTACTCTTATTTACAATTGAACCAAACTATTTTGAAGAATCCAACAATGATGAATTTCAGAATAAGGCCATGGATGAAGAATTGGATCAAATAGAGAAAAATGACACTTGGGAATTGGTTCCAAGACCAAAGAATAAGAATGTGATCGACACAAAATGGATTTTCAGGAATAAATTGAATGAATATGGACAAGTTACAAGGAACAAAGCTAGATTGGTATGTAAAGGATACGCACAGATTGAAGGAATCAAATTTGAAGAGAAATTTTCCCCAGTTGCCAGAATGGAAGAAATCCGTTTGCTTTTAGCTTATGCATTCTCCAAAAATATTAAAGTATATCAGATGGACATAAAATCATCTTTTCTGAATGGGGAACTTGAAGAAGAAGTCTACATTGAACAACCAGAAGGATTTCAGTTGTTAGAGAACACAGACTATGTGTGTAAATTAAAGAAGGCCTTGTATGGTCTAAAACAAGCTCCAAGAGCATGGTACTCCAGAATGGATAAGTATCTGCAACAGGTAGGGTTTAGAAAAGGAGCTGCATACAACAACCTCTACTTCAAGGTAATTCAAGGTAATATTTTATTAATTGAAGTTTATGTTGATGATATTGTTTTTGGTAGTGATGATGACGGGTTAAGCCAGAAATTTGCAAAAGACATGCAGAATGAATTTGAAATGTTGTTACTTGGACAACTATTCTTCTTTCTGGGACTTCAGATACGTCAAAGCAACCAAGGAATTTTTATTTCTCAAACCAAGTATATCAGAGAAATTCTAAAGAGGTTCGAAATGGAATATTGCAAACCAGTTATCACTCCCATGCAAACCAGTTGTAAGTTGAGCAAAGATGATGATTCGAAGTCTATAGATCAGAGGAAATACAGGTCAATGATTGATAGCCTACTATATGTGACAACATCCAGACTAGATGTAATGTAGGCAGTTGGACATGTGGCATGATTTCAATAAGCACCAAAGGAATCACATGTATTAGCAGTAAAGAGGATCTTTAGATATCTCAAAGGAACATAAGATTTTGGATTATGGTATCCAAAAGGAAAAGATCTATCACTTATTTCCTACATAGAAGTAGATTAGGTAGGTTGTATTGATGACCGACGAAGCACCAGTGGAGCAAAGTTCTACTTAGGTGAGTGTTTGGTATCATGGATAAGCAAGAAACAATCATCAATATCTCTATCTACAGTTGATGGAGAGTATATTGCAACAACAACATGTTGTACACAGGTTCTTTGAATGAAACAAACTTTGAAAGATATATAGGTTGAGTATGATGAGCCCATTTCAATATATTGTGACAATACAAGTGCCATCAGTATCTCAAAAAAACTGTTGATGCACTCCAGACGAAGCACATTCCAATCAAGTATCACTTTCTACGGGAACATGTTGCAGAAAAGAACATCAGAGTTGAGTATGTGGGAACAAAAGAACAAGTGGCAGACATCTTTACAAAACCACTTCCATGGGAAGCCTTTGAATATCTTCACCAAAGACTTGGAGTTATTTCTACCCCAAAATGAATTCTTTTTGAATGCTTATATTATATGTCTTATATGTACACGAGGAAGCACCATAAGAGGACAATTCAGTCAGGGGGAGTAGACCCAGATGGAAAGATACCTTTTCCATTGATGACAAAGGGGGAGAGATTTATCATATGCAAAGGATAGAGGCGTGGTTCCAGGGGGAGTAGATTTATCAGATGCAGAGAACAGAGGCATGGTTCCAGGGGGAGCATGAGTGATATGATTTTAGTATTGCATCAGAGTGTTGCCATCAATGCCAAAGGGTGAGATTGTTGATTAAGGTTGGTTTTCATTGAAGTCAACCCTTGAAGAAAGCCTCGTAGCACAAATTTTTGGGTAATGGACACAATATTGTTTGATGTAAATATGACTCATAATTGTTTTTTCATGGTTGATAAGAAGTAAATATGGATGAACTCCAAAGTGGTCCCCTTATGGTGAAAGCCCTCACGGGAAGATGCTTTGTGGAGTAAGAGAACCCATGCTTCTATATGGAATAATGAGATGAAGGACAATGAATTTGTCAGGGAAACTATCCTATATGTATATTTATTGTCATGCCATTTCTGGTGGTATGTATAACATCACATAACTCCTCACGGTTAGAGAGTTATGACCATATGAAGTTGGAGAACCCAGGTTTAGGTAATGGACCCAAGTTTGTTTGATGGATAATGGTATGATTTTTTATATATTTGAAGGTAATACTATTCTAGATGGATAGAACATGTCATTCCATTTTTGGTGGTATGTGTAATGTCACATAACTCCTCACGGTTTGAGAGTTATGGCCTTACGAAGTTGGAGGACCCTCATATGTCATCTAGAAGCTCCAAAAGGTCAAAGTAGTCAAAGTGGTTTCAGAGATTTTAGAAGGTAAATAATAAAGTGAAGTGATGAGTGTATTATAATTCAAAGTGAATAAAAAATAAATTATTTCAATAATAAATTTAATGGAGAAATTAGAAGGGGGTTAACCCTAAAATAAGGAAAGTGGGCCAAGTGACCTAGAAGATGTTTTTAAGGAAGCTATTTGGAGAGTATAAGTAAGAGTAAAGGCTCTCTCATTTTAATTACACTTGAGAATATTGAATATATATAGGTTTCTAAGGTAAACAAGGATATCTAAGCTGAATTTCTGAGGGAAAGTGAAGAAAACAAGGCCGAAATGCAAGGAAGGATAAATTCTTTTAATGGTGCTTTCTAAGGTATGTTATTTACAGGTCATCTCACCATTTTCACTATAATTTTTTTTATATAATCATTCAGACCATGAAATTGATATTCCATTAAGAAAACACACCCAAGTATATTTGGTAAAAAATTCAGCTTGTGGGTCGTTGTATTTTTGGACTTACACTCCGTCGAAAATAGGCTTTGTGGCTAGTCCCGAAACTAGTCAAAAACAGGTGTTTCGGGTAAAAATGTCATAAATTATTAATAACAGATCCAAATTCAGTGAGATGAAATGTGTTGGTTAGGGTACAATATTTAGTATGATTTTAGCTATTTCATATAAATTCAACAAATATTTCATTTGGGGCATGCTCTACAAGGTTGCTCTCTAGAATAAGCCAAAATTCAGCAAGGTATGCCATTTTTGCTATAACTCCTTTTCTGTGAGGTTCCAAGTAGTGAGACCTAGACTAATTGTATAAAACACACTGAAGAAAATTGTATATCAGTTTCAGATATTTATACAATACAAGTTCAAAGTTATGATTACTTCAAGTTAGGGTTGTTGACTAATCCAAAACTAGGCATGTGAGACTAAAGAAAAGTTTGATGAAAATTCTAGTCTCTTGTTGTTAAAGTTAAGGAAGGTTTGTAGGAATGTGATCATATACACCAGGTCTATTACAGAGCTACAAATCAGATTTGGATGATGAAATTGATGAGGGCTTTTGGTTGAGGTACATGTTGAGCACATGGTTGAGACAAGTAGTTGATGAGTTGGTACATACATGAGGTGTATAGTTGATGATGTTGGTACATATTGATGATTCATATTTGATGAGTAGTTGACACATGATTGGTACATACTTGGTGTTATAACCCTAATTTTCACTAGACATGCTTACCTGGCATCAGGCCATCTCATATTCCTTCTTTACCAAAACACTGTTGAACAACTCTTCTTAAAAACCCCTTTTATAAAGGCCCCTGCACCCTGCTACATTACTGCACGTGTGTACACGCTAGTTGACCCAAGACAACCTGCGTGTACCTACAAAATCATGAAAAAAGGAAAGTTGTTGACGGAACACACAACTTTGGGTAAGTTAACTAAACCTTTTGGCCATGCATGGTTGGACATTCGACCAAATACCTAGCTTCTTCTAGCCTATAAAAGAAGGTTTAGGGGTCCCATTTGGAGGAGTAAAATCATAGCAAAGAAACTATACCCAATTGAGCATTCCCTTTGTCCCAAACTTTATCCATCCTCGTGAAAAGAGAAGTATAGAGAAAAGTAGTTAGAGGACATTTGAAGAGGAGCCCAGGACCAATCTCAAGGAGCAGTGCCAACCACATATTGTAAGTTTCTATTGTGAAGATTAATACAAAAAGGAATACTTTTCCCGTCCTGCCATATCATGTGTTCAAGTTGAATGTTTGTTTTATGATATTGTCACAACTAACCCAGTAATTAGTATATGAAATGCATGCTTGTATCTCTCTGTTTGTTCATGTGTGAATGCAGGTCATCTTTGGGAGGAGGCTTGCAATCAAAGAGCGAGAGAAAGAAAAGGGATCGACATCAAATGAAGGACTTAAGGTAGAGTTACCGAATCTTGTTTACACCTTTGTATTGCATGATTGTGGGGTTTTGCATTGGGAGAATAGGAAAGAGTAGAATCCTTTGAAATGGTCATTTTCTGCATGCATGATCAGAACCCTTAAATGCTAAGTCCGTAGGAGGGATTCCCACCCACAACAAAATTGGCGACCATACTAGGGATCTCTAGGGTTTCTGGGAATATTTTTTCTTGGGTATTTTTAAGAACTGGTTTCATTCCTTGTTTTTAAAGTTTCTGCAAAAGTCTGAGCTAACAGAGATTCTGGTCTTCCATACCAGTTATCTTTGTTTCTTTGCTTGACTGCATTTTTTTTTGATACCCACAGAGGTACACACGACCTGTATAAGGTTTTCACACATGTACCCGTGCCCTACCTTCCCACAGCCTGCGTGTACACGCTAGCTGAGGAAGTGTCAGTCACGTGTATGATTCCAGAAAATTTCTTTTAGGGAGGCAGTCATCCTCTCCCCTGTCAAAAATAATCCCTTCTCAGGGGTTTTCTGGAACTCATTCTAGTCTCTGTTTTTGCAGTTTTGTAGCTTAGGTTTCACCTCATATTGGTTTTGTTCTATGAAATTTTCCTTCAATTGTTTTCTTTTTCTGTCAAAGTAAGTTTCTGAGTCTTCAAGAGATTCTAGTTCTCAATACTAGTAGTCTCTGCCAGTGCTTGATTGCTTGTCTTTTCACTTTTGAAGAGTTGCAGAGGTACATGCGACCTAAATATGGTTTGCATGTGTGTACATGCGCTCTGACCTTACACATATCGCGTGCACATGCTGGCTGTTGAACTGACAACAGTGTACTTGTTGAGAAAATTTTTGTTTAAGGAGAGGCAGTCATCCTTTTCCTTGTCAAGAGTTATATCTCTTAGGGTTTTTGGTCTCTGTCATACCAGCTTAGCCTAGGTTTGGACTCTATTATAGATTGCTTTTTCATTTAGAACATTTCTTGTGTTTCCTAGCTTTTTAAACTTATTTTTGGCTTGAAATTTTAAGAAAATTGAGTTGCATGAATCGTGCATTCATCAGTTTCTTTTAGAATCTTTTGTTATTTCTACTTTGATTGGAAGAAAATATAAAAAAAAAAACTTAGTTTGTTAGATATCTTTCTTTCCTGGCATTTTCTTTGCATTGTTATTTGAAAAAGAAAAAGAAATTAGCATAGCATTGTGTTTTCTTCTAATTTTAAAAGCATTTCAAAAGGAAAAAAAAAAGAAATATAATCATTCTTTGCCAATGTTCATATAAGTTTCATCATTTTTCGCAAGAGTCTTAACAACATCAGTTGCACTACCACACCTTTTGAGTAAATCAAGACTTAAAAAAAATGCTAATTAAAAATAACTAGACTTTTATGTTTGTAAGGTCAACCAACTAGTTTAGGGTTAGGGCCTTGAATTAGGTTGGAGAGGAAACTCTTCAAGGCCATTAAATCAAACATTGGGGTCTGAGTTAGGGAGTGTCAAAGTCCAATATCATGAAATTTATCCAGGACCCCCCTCTAACACAGGGGCTAAACACGAGGTCGCATGCAGAAAGGTAGCGAAGATAACCCCTCCAAAGCTGGACCAATCGTAGTGGAGAACACATATAGAGGTCTTGTCTTGGGATTCTGTCGATTGCATTTTCCACGGAGCTTCATGGGTCTTGAATCCATTCGAGGTCCTTAGTTTTCTTCTGGACCACTTGCCTTCAATACCCTTGACAGGTTTCAGGATCGATACCCTGCTCATTTTGGTCTACCCGACTTTCGACTATACCCGCCTGGTGACTATTCGTGCGCTGGCAACCTAGTTGCCTATCTTTTTTAGAGACATACACAGGTGACTATGGGGGTATACCGTGGTACCTAGGACATACATTGAACCACACTTTGCAGAGTATATCCAGAAGGTGCTTCCATGTTCGAGTTGCACTTGCACCGGTAAGTTTCTCTAGTATTGGTTGTTTTAACTGTTCTTCCAACTAGTTATTCGTTTGCTTGATTTTCCTTTAGGAACTTTTAGTGTGTGCTCTGTGCTCCCTAGTTTTCCATAGTGATTTAGTCAGTTGTGGATTTGGGTCTCTGACCTAGGGTGGTAGACCGCCCACTCTGCTGGTTGAGAGGACTTTCATGTCTTCCGCTTAGAAACGTGGAGACACCTCTTTATAGGCGTTGTTTTGATAACACTAGTTCTTTAGAGTCAGTGTGTGAGACTTTTACGGTTTTGAATGATCCCGCAAGGGGAGAACCTATGTATAATATCTTCATGGCTAAAGTTCCTGACAATACCAACCAAGGAACCCCTTCGCAAGGGGATTCTTGTGTTTTTCCTTTCTTTGGAAATGTTGGTGTCCCTTTGATGGCCACTTTGTACATTCCTGGGTTGAATGTGGGATTACTGGTTTGGTTGGGTACCATTACAAATGTCCCAAATGCTCTTGATGCTTCTAAGTTAAGCAATTTATGTTATGGGAACCCTGTTGATGTTTCTTCTCCTTCTCCCGCCTCTAGTGAAAGTACAGTTACTAGTAACTAGAAGTCTAAATGCAACAGAAAGAGGAATAATAGGAAGAAGAAATCACCAACCTCTGCGAGTCATGTTGGAGATAGGCCGACCACCTCTACAAGTCACGTTGAAGACCAAAACCCAACCTCTGCAATTTATTCTGGGGGCACACACCCACTCTCTTCAAGTCATGCTGGGGAAAAAAGTCCAGTCACTGCTAGTGATACTGGTAATAGGTCTATAGCCTCTGTAAGTCATGTTATCGACCCATCACTAACCTCTGCAAGTCATGTTGGAGATGTGAAACCAACCACTACTAGTCATGCTGGGGGCATTAATTCTGTTGAGAAACCTAGACGGATAGGACGTAAGCCTAAGTTCCCTTGTAAGCTTTGCAAGGGAGATCACCTTACTCATTTGTGCCCTGGCATTCCAGAGGTACAAAGATTGTGGTCCCTATATGCAAGCTCTTATGATTTTGAGTCTTTTGAGGTTTCCTTGCAGTCTATTCAACCATTGGTTGAGAAATTGGTCACGCTGATGTAGTCATCGGCTGATCCCACTCCTCTTTTGAGGGGTGAGGTGCCTTTAGATCTTATAGTCTCTTAGCCTTTTCAACCAGTGGTTGAGAAAGTGATTATGTCGATGCAGTCATCGGTTGATCCCACTCCTCTTTTGAGGGGTGAGGTGCCTTTAGACCATGCAGTCTCTTAGCCTATTCATCCATTGGCTGAGAAAGTAGTCATGTAGATGCAGTCGTCAGCTGATCCCACTCCTCTTTTGGGGGGTGAGGTGCCTTTAGAACATGTAGTCTCGTAGCCTATTCATCCATTAGTTGCGAAAGTGGTCATGCCGATGCAGTCATCTGTAGATCCCACTCCTCTTTTGCAGGGTGAGGTGCCTTTAGACCATGTATTCCCACAGCCTATTTAGCCATTGGTTGCAAAAGTGATCATGCCAATGCAATCATTAGATGATCCCATTCTTCTTTTGGGGAGTGACGTGTCTACTGACTATGTTTTTAGCATTTCTGGTTCAGTACTTTCAGAACAAGGGGGAATTTCACTCGTTTTGAGCACACCCCTTCCAATCCCTAGGATGGTTTCCTTTGATTGGAATGACCTTGTTGAGCCTCATATTCCTTCTGTTACACCTTTTCAAATAAGGGTTGAAGTTAATTCAACAAACATTTATCGATGTATTGTGGATGAGGGAGCCTCTGCAAGTATTTTATCCTCCTCGATTTGGAAAGTTTTTGGGATCTCCCAAGCTTGTGTCTACTTCACATGAGCTGTTGGATTTTGATAGACATCCTAGTGAATATTTGGGGATTCTTCCTCAGTTTCCTATCTCGTTAGGTGGGAAGATTTTCCATGTCGATGTTATAGTGGTGCAAGGCCCATTAGATTTCAATATGCTTCTTGGGATTGATTATGTATATGTTATGAATGTTGTGGTATATGTGCTCTTCCGGGTGATGCACTTGCCTCACAATGGAAGAATTGTCACTATTGACCAACTGGCATCTGAAAATCACCATCTTAATTTAGCGTTAGTTCAGGCTTCCCCTTTATATGTTCCTAGTGTTTGTGTAGATTCCACCCTACCACGGGTTAATTATGTGGAATCTTATCCTCAGTGTTCAATTGCTTATGAGCAGGAACCTGTGCAATCATGTTTTCCTGGTTGAGACTTGGAATCAACAATTAATCCATTGGTGTATCCAATGGGGGCATGGGAGCCCTTGCTTCCCCCTCTTGGTCCAAGTGGGCTTGAGTATCCTTCTGAGTCCGATCTTGTTGTTAGTAGATCCTCAAGCCCTCGTGATTGTGATTATTCACTGATAGACTATGCTAGTCATGGTCAGAACCTCCTTCGTCATATGGAGTATGGTCAGTTTACTTCACCCTTTGGGACCGTCGACCCTCATTTGTGTGATTTATCATATTTTGAATTGCCTTCAGATGAGGCTATCCTTGAAGCCATGGCTATGATTTCTATACCACAGGAAGACTTACAATGTGGTTTGTGTTTTCTTCCCTTTTGGGAGACTTCCCAAGTTGACTATCGATCAGACTCTTGGTCTGAGCCTAGCAGCGGGCTCTACCTGAACCAGTTTCAAACATGAGTCGTAGACCCCAACGAGTCTTATTTTAAGCCCTTTTTAGACCCTCTAAACATGAAAATATTGTTGAGTGATCTTGTGGCCTTTCACACTCGTTAAATTGAAAATTGAAGTCACGTCTATTCGACGGTAGTTTACCCCTTTTTCTGTCCGGAAGGTCAACTGTACGAACAAAGGTATACTCTAAGGAACTTCAGTTCTCTAGAAGAGTACTCTCAAGTATCATTTTAACCCTTTTTCGGGCCTGAGGGACTAAATGTATGAAAAAGGAACCCCCACAGAGTCCATAGTTAAGCTCTTTTCAGACTCCCTAAAATTGAAAAGATTGTCGAGTGACCTTATTCTTTCACACTCGTTAAAATGGTCCAGAAGAACATTCCTGACAGAGTCCATAGTTAAGATTTTTTCGAATTCCTTAAAAATGAAAAAATGGTCGAGCGATCTTGTCTTTATCACACTCGTTAAAATGGTTTTGATTAGATGTCTTTTCGGTGCTAGTTTACCCCTTTTTCGAACCTACTAGACTACCTTCGAAAAAGGTACCTCAGTGGAGTCTCCTTTTACATTTTTTCAGACTCTCTAAATATGAAAAACCACTGATCTTACCTTCTCTGGGCTCGTTAAAATCACATCGAAGGACATTACCATTATGTGTTTTATTAATCTCATTTTCATACCCATGTCTTTGGCCTAATTCTGGCTCCATGTTTCTCTCAACTGAACCATCTAAAGCATGCCTTATACTCAAGCCCTGTAGCACTTTGCCTCTGCATCTTGACACCTTTGGCCCCTGGAGAATTTTTCCCGAGTGTCCATACTTTGAACATCAGTCTTGTCCCTGCACCTTGAACTTGTATTTTTGTAACACTCATTCCTCCTTTGTAATGTAACATTATTTTATTCTTTTTCCAAAATTATTGAAAAAGACAAAAAAATCAAATACACCCCAAAAAGAGGAAGGGAAAAGTATTTTCTTTATTGGTAGCATAATGAGTCACCCTTGGATAAAGCACATCTGTTTCTTTGTTCGTCAAACTATGGGATTTATTATGACCTTAGGAAGTTGTTATCGCTACATAGAGTTGTGTCCTCCTCCGTTTGGTTATTCTTCCAAACATACAGAGAGTTTTCATTGACTCTTGCCTCATAAACTTATGTTAATGCCATGATGCCTCAGTCTCATCATTTGTCGTGCTATTGTCCAAGGGAAGTTTTTACCAAGCCTGAGTTGGCCTCTCTATAGTTTGTCTCTTTCCCTCATGCCCGGCCATCCTGAAAATCCAATCAAGTCTTTGTTCGAAATCGATGAAGCCTTCAGTCTGATCATCAAGATTCTCTAGTCCATGACCAACGAGTCGTCGAAGACCTCTGGGTAGTGAATTCATACACTCATATTACAACCCTACCCGAGTTTTGAAGATTTTGAAGTTTTTTCTTGAGCTCTGAAGACCTCATCTCCAACCATCGGGCCTTATCAGCTTCTAGAAGATGGATACTCTACATGTATATCTTTTTGATTTTCGAGATGTAGCTCCGCTATGTCTTGCTCGCGGCTACACTTTATATAGTTATATGACATGGATCGAAAATGTATTTGATTGGTAGCCATGATTTTATTTTATCCCGAGCATGGGTATGCCCGCCTCGGTGAGACAATTATTATTTTGCAGATGACACCTCCTAATTTCTGGTCCCTGGGCTCACTTTTTTGGCACATCGGTGAAGATTGTTAATGTATTTTGGCCATCAGATGCTCTTCTGACCTCACACATTAGGGGGCATCTATTATAACCCTAATTTGCACCAGACATGCTTACCTGGCATTAGGCCATCTCATATTCTTTCTTTTCCAAAACAGTGCTGAACAACTCTTCTTAAAAACCCCTTTTATAAAGGCCCACGTGCCCTGCTACATTACTGCATGCGTGTACATGCTAGCTGACCCAAGAAAACCCACATGTACCTACAAAAGAAAAAAAAAAGGAAAGTTGCTGATGGAACATACAACTTTGGGTAAATTAACTAAACCTTTCGTCTATGCATGGCCGAACATTTGACCAAATACCTAGCTTCTTCTAGCCTATAAAATAAGGGTTAGGGGTCCCATTTGGAGGAGGAAAATCATAGCAAAGAAAATCTACCCAATTGAGCATTCCCTTTGTCCCAACCTTTATCCATCCTTGTGCAAAGAGAAGTATAGAGCAAAGTAGTTGGAGGACATTTGAAGAGGAGCCCAGGACCAGTCTCGAGGAGCAGTGTCGACCACATATTGTAAGTTGTTATTGTGAAGATTAACACAAAAAGGAATACTTTTCTCGTCTCGCCATATCATGTGTTCATGTTGAATGTTTATTTTATGATATTTTCACAACTAACCTAGTAATTAGTATATGAAATGCATGCTCGTAGCTCTTTGTTTGTTCATGTCTGAAGGCAGGTCAGCTTTGGGAGGAGGCTTGCAATCAAAGAGTGAGAGAAAGCAAATAGATCGACATCAAACGAAGGACTTAAGGTAGAGTTATCAAATCTTTTTTACACCTTTGTATTGCATGATTGTGGGGTTTTGCGTTGGGAGAATCGGAAAGAGTAGAATCCTTTGAAATGGTCATTTTCTGCATGCATGATCAGAACCCTTAAATGTTAAGTCCGTAGGAGGGATTCCCACCCACAACACTTGGTACATGGTTGGATGCACTTTTTTATGGTACATGTTGATTACAGGTTGTTTGGTACAGGTTGGTGCATGGTTGATGCACCTGTTTATGGTATAGGTTGATTACAGGTTGAGGTACAGGTTGATGCATGGTTTAGATTTATTGGTATAGGTTTACAACGGTATATATTATAGTGATAGTGTGACAGTGGTTCCATCATTCTACTTCTAATTCAGGGTGGCAGGACGGGGCAAGGATAGGTGGTTGTAGCCACCTTCCAGTTGTAGCTGGAGAATATAGGGGGTTGTAGCCTCCTTCTGGTTGTAGCCAGAGAATTGGGGAGTTGGAGCTTCCCTCAGGTTGTATCCTGAGAAACTAGGGGGTTGGAACCTCCTTCCAGTTGCAACTGGAAAACAAAGGAAGTTGGTTCTTCCAATGAATGTAATTCTTCAAGAAATATAAGAAAAATCATTTTGTGGTTTTCTCCCGATTTGGGTTTCCATGTAAAACACTAGTGTACTGTGTATGTGTGTGATTGTTTATTTCTTACTGCTCATTATTGAATAATAATTATACATTGATATAACATTTGAAGAAAAAGGATTATAATTACGCTATTACTGATTCACCCCTCCTCTCAGTAATCCAACACAGATGAAATCTCTCTTTCCCATCTTTTTCAGGTTTGCGGATGGCGCTATTCGACACACCTAGAACATTTCTTATGCAGCTTGGGTCATTTACCACTCTGGTGAGTTGGTGAGTTCAAAAGGAATTTTCCTGGGGCCAACAACCAAAAACATGGCAGAATATCATGTTGTCATCGGATTCTTAACTGAAGCTTCTTCCCTAGGTATAACTCATCTAATTATTAACATAGAATCTCAACTTGTGGTATGTCATCTTAATCGAGATTATGTCGTTCACAACCCTGTCTTACTACGTCTCCACCTAAGAGTTCGCCATATCGAAAGATCGTTTGAATTTATACAGTACAAACATATACCGAGAGAACTCAATACAATGTCAGATTTGTTAGCTAATTACATATTGGATCAGTATCTTGCGCATAGATAAAACATTTTTAAAAAACATGAATCACGGGTACACAAAAACATCACATAAGATAAAATGAAACATCGATAGGCACCACAAAAC
>ML795453.1:362869-407891 GCA_009831015.1 Picea engelmannii
TATATATATATATATATATATATATAATACATCGTCAAAAGGTACATAATAAGGAAAAAATCTTGGGCCTTCATGCCCATGACATCTTCATAAAAGACTACAAAATATGATGAAGATCATAGTCATCCTCCTGTATCACGTTGTTCTCTATGAAGAACACTATTACACAGGCCACTCGACGAAGTAAATGGTTAACAATCTCAAGAACTCCAACTATGTGTCACTACAAATGGAGAGGCACGTCTCGCTCCTAAGAGGTGGGACACCCATGGTCAACCCTCAGAGGTTCCTCTCAACCTCTCAAAGTCCTCCCACTGCAACCACATTCTCTACTGCTACCTGTGCATATCCACGACACCCGAGTGTCGGCATCTCCACCGGACGTGATGCACCTCTGTCTATATGATGAAACAAAAATATCTTTAGATCCCTTATTGTACACATAAAAAAATATAAAACACAAAAAACAAAAATATGTGGAAAGGTTTAGTTTCGTACCTAATGCATCCCATTGAATGCCCTCGAGGAGAACCAAGTCTGCACTACCTTAGAATTCCACTCTAGCATAGGGAGAATCCTCGATAACAACTATTTGTCTCCTCCACCAAGCAAAGAAATCAGTTGTAAATATAAATGGTGAGGGATCATTCCCCAATATTGGGGATATATTGGTCCATCTCTCCATCTGTGGATCAGTTGCAGGACGCGCTATCAATGCAACATGTGGTTGCATCTGGGGAACTCGCTCCAAGAAGAACAAAACTAGAAAAGAACCATATCCAAACTACTTTTGTCTACCTGTCCTGCACATTGATATTTTTTCCTTCACATTTCAAAGAAACCCTGTGCTCCAGTTAAACAACCTGGGCTCTACACATTGTAAAGCATATGACATCTATTATTTTGAAGCTAGATGAGTGCTAGTACTACCCGCCAATTTGGTGATGACGAATAGAATCAACCAAAGTGCCAAGTCCCTTACATATTTGAACACAATTCAGCAACCTACCAAACGTGATCTCAGTATACAATGCTTAATAACATATGCCTCAGTTGGCTGAAGAGTTGCCCGGTGTCCGAACAAGAGGATAGGATCCCCTCTCCTCGAGAACCCCATAAGAAAGTAAAAATCATCAAGCTCAATCTCGAGCATGTGTGGCCCAATGAGAAATTCTTGTTCGGCATCATCCCATAAGTCGATCAGGTACTCAATTAATAATACTTTTTTCCTCATGTTTTGGAGCCTAAAATACTTGAGTAAACCGCAATTTTGAAAAGTTCCCCTTGATTGAGGGATTTGTAAAGAGGAAATGTCATCGAACTCATGTTCATGTTATTTCCACTCTATCGTGGCTAAATTACCAATGAAATCTGAAAATACAACCGATTAAACATCTTTAGTCAATTTTTCATGGAAGAAAATTGTGTCTTTTTAGACCAAAAATACAAAAAAAAAAAAATTAACTATGCGCCAACGCTCCCTTAAATATTCCCATAGAGTGCTAGAACTCCCTAGGCATGTGAACCAAGGTGTTGATATCTCGATCGACGCTCCCCTCATCCCTTTGGGGGAACGTCGATCTGGTTTGGCGCCTAGGGCTTCCCAAGGAGCCCAGAACACCCAAAATATAAGCTAAAACGCAAAATTAAACGATAAAAATGATTGGAAAGGAAACATGACCAACCTAGTCTGGATAGAATTGAAAATGGTTGACTGCAACTCCCATACTCACAACTCAAAAATCACCTCCCAAAGGTGGAAAATTCCAAATATAGAAGAATTTGGTAAAAATGAATTGGTAAATGAAATTCTTAACCTATTTCACTATTTGACAGGTTTGATTTTTGTCGTTTCTCACTAATCTAAATTTTTGGGGGGTTTTAATATTTTTTGAGGAGTTACTAATGCTTTGAGCCCAGAATTGTCTATATTTACAAGTTTTTAAGAAGCATCTTTTCGACAACCTTGTGACACCGACGAGCATAATCTTTGTTCTTTCTCGTGCTCGAAAAAACATGAGAATGTAACTGAGTAGAATTTTATCACTTTTTCGGACTTGTAAAGGTTACAATAAAAAGGAACCCCCAGGAGTCATCTTTAATCTCTTTCCAGACTCTCTAAATATGAAAAGAGCGACGAGTAATCTTGCTTCCTTTCACGCTCGTTAAAAGGTCTTGAAAGGGAATATCCTGAGTAGTATTTTATCTCTTTTTCGGACTTCGGAGACTAAAATTATGAAAAAGGACAACCCTGGAGTCACCTTTAAGTTCTTTTCAAACTCTCTAAACATGAAAAAACATCAATTTTTCCTTCTCTGGACTCACTAAAATCACACATTGAAGGGCCCATATGGGACCGAACCCTTACTTCTTCCAGTTCATTAAACAAAGAAAGAGGGACTTACTGAAGGTGAGTCATATCAAACATGTGTTATCCTCCTCGAGCTCGTAAAAATAAAAAAGAGGTACTCATTTATTTGGATTGGGGGAAAAATTGAAGTAAGTCAAGTTGTCTTTTAGAATTGTTACAAGTAACTCTTGCGGTCGCCCTTGAACATGACACTTGTTTTCACCTGCATTTTGAACACTTGGATAAATCTGCTAAACCTCTGCACTGAACCAATCCTATGATTCTTTCCACTCCTTTGGGTCATCCAATGAATTTCATAGCATCTGTTGCATTATGTTTTGGTCCATGTTACATTTATGCTTCCAAGTCATGTCATGCCTCAGTGTTCAAGGGAAGTATCCGCCTCGAGAGTCAACCATCACAAAGTTCCATTTTCAATACCCATGTCAGTCCATACCCATTCGATTTACCATCTTACATCTCTTTCCTATGTCAGTTTCATGTCGATGATGGGGGATACATCAAGGCCCTCCTTCGATGAGTCTTTTCCTATCGACTTCAACACATCATTCAGGAATTAGACTTAGAATCCAGTTAGTACCTTGGGACTTGCATGCCTCAATGGAAGGCCTCCTCGCCTCCGAAAATAGGTTTACATCATTGACCTCTGATCAGATGATTCCATGAATGTTCGACTTCATCTCATTTATTCACATTTGTTGGTTTGTACTAAGGTACCTTGGGAGTCATTGACATCACTGGTGATTTCCATCGCACTTGTTAATGGTTTACCTCGATGATCGGTAATCAAGTGGTTTCTACCATGTTCAAAATAAAAACATCTATTCACATGGCTATATTCGTACCACGTCGGGATTGGGACAAAGACCCTGGATTGAGCATTCACTCTGTTATATGCTTTCCCTAGGCTGTAAAGGAGATCATTTGAGCATATTGATATACATATTGTCACATATATCCACATTGTATTTGTCTGTGGCTATGTTTTATCATCTCGTATCTCCACTGTGTATTTCTTGTGGCTACAATCAGTTCATGTCATGGAGGTACAAATCCACATTATATCTTTGGTGGATATACCCTTAGTTAGTATCATCATGGATCCGCAGTGTATTTATTGGAGACCATACCTTAAGTTATTTGTTACTCAAGCATAGGTATGCTTGCCTTGGGTTTGAAACACATGATAACATTTGTTTGATGGTTGTTTATGGCTTCTACCAGGTTCTCTGGTTCCATACCCTTGCTTCGAAAATCTACAAAGCCTTTCATCCATCAGCTTTCATCTTCCGACTTCAAACTTTGGGGGGCAATATGTTACACGTCAAAATTCCTCACTTCGATAATTTCACATTCTCATTGTCACAAGTTTCACACTTTTTTCACAAGTGTCGTAAATGTTGCATTGTGAACGACACCATGGAAACACTTGATACATCCTCTAGAACATGTTGGAAGGGGAAACCACATCATTTGACAAACTAAGGAAAATGTTTTTCCTTGAGAAATGGTCATCTTAATGAAATTTTGGAAGATCATCATTCCCCTTATCATATACAAGGAGCGCTAGCGCTCCTTGTCCATCTAGCAGGGAGCGTTGCAATGCTTTGTTTTCAGTTCTGAGGGAGTGTCGATTGGTTGAGAGAATCATGGGAAGAAATCCCCCTTATCTCTAAAGACAACTAGAGATGAACTGAATTGGTTTGGCTCGAATCCAAGATTTAGGCTGCATCTAATGGAGATTCCACAAATCATGGATTCATATCCTCAACTTATTCCAAACATAACTAAGGTGGTCGAGCCTCTCAAAGCCTATAAAATGAGGCATTCTCATGGTAAAGAAGGATAGAATAATCAACAAAAGTTATTGTCATTCTGATCGTGGATCATTCAAGCAAGGGGTTGGAAAAGGAGGACTTAGAGAGGTTGTTTCAACTACATCTACAAATTATAAGTTCCTTGTAATGTTCTCATTAATAAATTCTTGACCTATTTCCTTCAAGTTTGTGTATTGTTGCATATACTTGTCTATTATAGATAAATTTAGTTTAAACTTATCTTGATAGAGTAGGAAGTCTGTGTTTTCTTCGTTGTCCTTTGGATTGCAGATATCATTAAGGAGCTTGAAGATCAAATTCATCCTGGATTAGGCGAGGACAATCTTCAGAAAAAGGTACATCATAATTTCTTCCTATTTTCCCTTTGACTAGTTTAACTACATTTAAAGGAATGTTAGTGTCCAATATTAGCATCTTTCTGTCTTGGTAGTAGGGGTCTAGAATCCAAGAGGATATTTACCTGTCCACAGGGGAATTCTCCTACAAAAGAGTGTAATCAATTTACCAAGTAACATGCAATATACAATGCCTCTTCCCACAATTCTTGTTCTAACCCAACACCACTAAGCATGTTCCTTTCCTTTTCAATCAACATCTTATTCATTCTTTCTATAAATACTTTCTATTTATCTGTGTATGGAGTATTATTTTTCCTTCATATTCCACACTTTTTATGAAATTCCTCAAATTCATTTCCATAGAATTATACACCATGATTTGTCCTCAACACCTTTATTTTATTCTCTATCTGATTCTTTACAAGATCCCTAAGCTCTTTAAATTTATCAAAGACTTTAGGTTTCTTTCAAAGCAAATAAATCCATGTGTTCCTTGAGAAATAATCTATGAATGAAACATACTACACATAATTACCTAATGATGAAACAAACACAGGTCCAAACACATCATTATATATCAAAGGTAATATTACCTTAGTGTTATAACCCTAAATTGCACCACACATGCTTACCTGGCATCAGGCCAATTCATATCCCTTCTTTGCCAAAACTATGCTGAACAAACTCTATGAAAATCCTCTTGTGTTAAGGTCCACACGCCCTAACCTATTACTGCACACGTGTGCATGCTGGCAGTCCCAGCACAACCCGCGTGTACCTAACAAAGCACAAAAAAATGAAAGTTGTCAACGAAAAAAAAAGCTATGGGTCAGTTAACTGAAACTCCCGACCATGCATGGCCGAGGGTAGGGGTACCATTTGGAGGAGGAAGAATATAGAAAAGAAACTCTGCCCATTTGCCGAATCCATTGTCCCAACCCTTTAGCATTTCCTCATGCCAAAGGAGATTTAACGCAAAGCAGTTGGAGGAAAAACGAAGAGGAGCCCAGGATCAGGATCAAGGAGCGGTGGCCGGTCTCGACTTTGATTGTAAGTTGATTCATTTTTCAAATAATAAAATAATACTTTTCTCGTCCCAATGCATGAGTTATCTATGGTTTGGTTAATTTATGCTTAATTTCTAACCCTCAAGTAGAAAAGTAGTGTACATGCATTGTTGTTTGTTTTGATTGCAGGTTATCTTTGGAAGGAGCAACGCCAGTAAGAGGACAAAAGCACAACGGAGGATCTACACCAAATGTCAGTAACAAGGTTAGTAGTTCCCTTCCATGCATGTATTGTGAAAGAGGGGTTTAAGTTTTGGGTGGTAGGTTAAAAAGTAATTTCTTTACGGTCAAAATATGCATGCAAGTCTGACCCTAGTTTGCTAGTCTGTAGGGTATTTTTTCCCAACAACAGAATTGGCGACCATACTGGGGAAGATACTCTTTAGGGTTTTCGGATTTAGTTGAGTTTTTGGGTAGTTTAAGAGATTAGGTTTTCTGTTTCTTTGCCTGTCTTTTTCTGTAAGGTCCGAGCGAGCAGGGAGCATGGTTCTTCATACCAGATTTCCCTGACGTCTGCTTGACGGTAGTTGTCGGGACACACAGAGGTACACGCGGCCTGCATAAGGCCTGCATGCGTGTACCCGCGCCCTATCCTCTTACAGCCCACGTGTGAACGCTAGTTGTAGGGATAACAATAGCGTGTGGGAGTCCAGAAACCTATCGAGGCAGTCCACCTCTTCCCTGTCAGAATTATACATTCTCAGGGGGTTTTTTGGAGTCCTGTCTGAGTCTTGCTGGTTCACAGTCCTTTTTCAGATTGCCTTTTGGCCTTGTTATTCCTTGCATTATTTTTTCTTTTCTGTTAGAAAAAGCATCCAAGCCTTCAAGGGACCCTGGTTGTCAATACTAGAGGCCTCTTCCTGGTCTGGACTGCCTTTTGTTATATTTTTATTAGAAGTTATACATACACACGACCTGTACAAGGTCAGACCGCATGTACACGCGTCCTGTTTAAACTCAGCACGCATTCGCACACGTGCTGTTTTAGTGACAGTAGCGTGCCTGACAGGCTGCTTTTTAATCAGGGTGGGGCAATCATCCCCTCCTTTGGTGAGAAGTGTTCTTCTTAGGTGTTTGAGTCTAGGGTTGAATAGTCAGTAGGTTAGGGCCTCTTACCCTTAGCCTGTTTTTTCTCAGTTGATAGTTGACAGAAAATATTAAAAAAAAAAAAAAAAATTGTTTTATGGTTTTTAGACAAGCGTAAGAGTCTTTGATTTCTTGATTACCATTGTGTGTATTTGCTTTGATTCTTTGCGATCTGCTCTTTAAGCCAGAATTTGTTTTTCTTGGTTTTGTGCTTGTCAGTATTTTCCCTTTGTTGCTTTATTTGCACTTAAATAAATAAAAAAAAATCTCTTTTCATTTTCTTCTTTGTTTGAGGAGTGTGTTTCTGCATCATGAGCTAGGGAGAAGTCTTTTAGTTTGTAAGTTTTTGCAATGCATTTAGAGTATAAGTAGCTCGTAGTCGAGCGGAATTCCTTTATGATTGTTGCATAAAATCTTAGAAAAATTAAAAAGAAAAAAAAAATCTTTCTTTGTGAAAAGTTGTTGAGTTTTTGCATTTAGTAAAAGTCTTTTTGTTTCCATCATTTTTTCATTCATTTTTGCTTTCGTCTTTACACATCATCAGTTTCACCTTCATACCCTGTGACGTAAGAAATCCCATAAAAGCAACGCTAATTTAAAATCTATTAGACTTTTTGTTTGAAGGGTTCACAAACTAGTTCAGGACTAGGGCCTTGGATTAGGTTGGAGAGGAAACTCTCCAAGGCCATTCAAAACCAAACATTAGAGTCTGTGATAGGGAGTGTAGAAGTCTAGTTTTGTGGAAGTTATCTAGGACCCCCCTCTAACAAAGGGGATAAACACGAGGTTGCGTGTGGAAAGGTAGAGGAGATAACCCCTCCAAAGCCAGACCAATCGTAGTGGAGAACACATATCGATGGCTTGTTTTGGGATTCCGTCATTTGCATTTGCCACGGGGCTTCGTGGGTCTCAAATCCATTCGAGGTCCTCATTTGTCTTCCAGACCATTTGCTCTCGATACCCTTGACAGGTTTTGGGCTTGATACCCTACTCATTGTGGTCTACCCGACTTTCGACTGTACCCGCCTGGTGACTGTTCGTGTGCTGGCAACCTAGTTGCCAATATTTTTAGGGACATACACGGGTGACTGCGGGGGTATACCGCGGTACCTAGGACAGACATCAAGCCATTCTTTGTAGATTATACCCAGAGGGTGCTTTTGTATTAGAGTTTCACTTGCACTGGTAAGTTGATCTAGTGTTGGTTGTTGTAACTATTCTTCAAAATAGTTTAGTGATTTCTTGTCTTATCTCTTAGGGACTTCTTTTTTAGTGTGTGTTATTGTTTGAACGTGTATAATACCTTAGCGTTTCTTGGATCTTCTCACACAGTGGAGGATATCGAGCTCTGCCGGTCACGAAGGCTTATTGGCTTGCTGCTGGTTATACTAGAGCCACCCCTGCCACCATTAAGGTGGAATATAGACCAACAAGGGTCTTTTGAACCGACCGGGTTACAAACCATTGTGCCCGAACAACTCTCGAAGGAATCAGCTGCCAATCTTGGCTCGGTTGAAACCACAACCACTGATACTTGGCCATAGGTTATTGTACCAATCCAATTTTACGAACGCCTGTCAGTGCCTCACACAGCTATGGAAACAAACGCTATTACTTCTTTTGGGAATTCTTCCATTCTCATCACAGTTGCTACCACAGGAGAATCATCTCCTAACTTAGCGTTGTCAGTCCGAGCCACCATGGTCTCGGCCACAACTATGTTGCACACTGGACCAATCCCGTCTATGGCGGTGGCCACAAACCCCTTCACACCTAGTGCGACAGGCCCTCCATTCTCATACAGTATGCCTAGTTCGGGTACAAGTCCTACACTCACTTACTCCACTTTATAGACTTTGGGTCTGGGGGAAGGGAGCTCTAACACTCCTCTGCAAGGTCAACTTGGGGGCACCCCTGTCCCTTTTAATGCTTTTCCTTACACCGGAGGTCATATTCCTCCTTCGTCCCCTTCGCTTGGTGGTCCGCATCAACAATTCGCTGGGCAGCCTGCACACACTAGTTTATTTGGAGCCGGGAGTCAAGGAACACCTGCGCACAGTATGTTGGTAGGTTCTTCACTGTTTTTTTGGAACGAGACGTTTGTTAACAACACTTTCGCATCCACTGCTTTCCCATCTGGGGTCACTCCCATTTTTGGACAATCTACTTCGGCACAAGGTACTATTCCTACGCCAGGGGAACATATAGCAAGACCTTGGAACTCAGGACAAGGATCCGTTCCTTCCTCTAGAATTTCGTTCTGGGGTAATTCTTTCCACAGTCAATGGAACCCTGGACAAACTACTATGCCTCTCCCATCAGGACCGGCATGGGGTAATCCTTCCCAAAGTCCTTTAAACACGATGCATGCCCAACATCCTATGTATTTTATGGGAAATCAGCTAATGATGTCTCCACAAATGAAAAATCCTTATGCTGGTGAGGGCCATGGTTTCTACCAGAATCTGGGCCAACAACCAAAATTTTCCTGGCAACCTGGTGCCATTCAAAATCCAGGACCCTTTTTCCCAGGTTATCAGTAGCAACCCAAACTACCATTCCTGGCGACGTTACACTTGTCAGATTTGACAAGGTTGTTAAATGATCCCATTTGTCACGATCCATGCTGGCCTCCTATGCCAATGAAGTTTCCTTCGGACATTCCAAAGTTTGAGGCCAACCCTAATGAAGATCCAGGTGATCATGTGACTACCTTCCATCTTTGGTGTTCATCTAACTCATTGAAAGATGACTCCATGCAGCTGTGATGTTTTCATCGCACTCTTATCGGGAGTGCTCTGAAATGGTACATCGAGCTCGATCTCTCAAGATACTCTTCTTTTGGCGAACTGGTGATGGCTTTCCTTAACCATTTCCAGTTACCTGTGAGATGCGACATTGGCACAGAGCTGCTCGCCAATTTTGAACAAACAACAGTGGACCATATCTCTGATCATATCCGAGAGTGGAGACGTTGGAAGAGTCTAATTAAAGTACCAGTCCCACCAACATTCCTACTTGAGTGGTTCCTTAAGTCTTTGGTCCCACAATTATCCAAAGACGTCACAACTTTTGGGGTTTTCTCCAAAGAAGATTCCATCACAAGGGCTCAACATTTTGAGCTCATCTATTCTTAGTTTGGTTTGTTATACAACATCCTGCCTGATGCACCATGATCGATACTGGATAAAACTAGACAGAGAGTTGGACCACATGCTGATGGTATTGTTGGTTCAACACAAACCAAGCCCGCTGAGCAATTGACAAAACAATTGCAACAGTTATCTATACAACACTCAGCAGCCAGCCAGACTACTGCTTTGGCTGCTCCTCCTACCCAAACGTCGGAAGTACACTCCGTGCAGTCGACTAACCCAAAGGCCACCCAACAGCCTGAAGGGAAGAAAAAACAATGAAAGAAGGGAAAGGGGGATAAAAAACCCACTGATAATGCTGGCGGGGACACCACGAAAAAATGGAAGGTGAGGTATCCGTGCAACTTGTGTACAGAAGACCACTCGACCCATCTTTGTCCTCGACTTGCAAAGGCCCAAAAGTTTGTCACACAGCAACAACAGGTAGTGTTGACTAATCCCTTTCAACATGGACAAAATATAACTCAAGCCTCTGCAAGCATGGAAGGGGGCAATCAAGGATCCCCTCCGTCTTCGAACAACCCCACGAATGTATATATGGTGAAAGGTGATGCTTTTATATCAACTAGAGCACATGCCTATAGTCAACTAAGCACTTCCGAGAAGGGAAAAGAAGCTGAACTCCCATCTCTTCCTCTACAGATTGAGAAGACGTTGGGAGAAACAATGACACGCATTCCAAAGGGTGCATTTAAGAAAGCTTCTCATAACCCAAATGCAAGGGCCGCCCAGAATTACTCCGTGGTGGAGGATTTATCACAAACCCCTTGTGCGATGTCTACTTTGGAGGTCCTCCAAAGTTGCCCTGTTCATAGGAAAGCCTTGTTAACTTCTTTGGGCTCTACTGAGACTTGTAATTCAGGTACTATCATGTTAGATACAACCGACTTAAAACCTCATCTACCTTACCACGTAGCGTTTCAGATAGTAGTGGCTCATCCCACAAAAACTTTTACACGAATATCTTCCGCATGGTGGTTGACGAGGGTGCCTAGACATGCATTATGTCATTAGCATGTTGGAAGGCCATTGGCCATCCTGCTTTGTCTCCATCACCTACTCTCCTCACTGCTTTCGACGGACATTCTTTCCGATCACATGACATCGTTCCTTCTTTCCTTGTGCAGTTAGGAGGGAAGACTGTGTGTGTCGAAGTAGAGGTAGTCGATGCTCCCCTCCACTATAATCTATTGTTAGGACGATGTTGGACTTATTCTATGCAAGTTGTGGTTGCTACAGTTTTTTGAGTCTTGTTGTTTCCACACGAAGACCGGATAGTGACCATCAATCAACTATCCTTCTCCAGACCTGACCCAACTTTGGGGGCATCCATGGTCCCAATGATAGATAATCCTCAACCAGGTGTCGTTAACATAGGAGTTGGTTTGTGCCCGTCCTTGATGGGTACCTTCGATTAACCACCTCCTCACGATGACGTCAAATTTATATCTAAAAACCATAAGGTTGATATTTTTCAAGTTTCGTCATTCCACACGACTTACTTTGAGGATCCTTGGATTCTTCCTTCCCCATCAGCCATGATGGACGAGACAGGGAACTTAGGCATGTCCATGCCCTTGTTGGCAACTGAAGTAGTGTATTCTTTAGTCCATCAAGCTTCAACTAACCCTGATTCGACTCCTGCACAAGAGTTAGATCCAATTCTAGAGCCTATTTGGGCTCAGGGTTCTCTCGCTAACGTCGATTCGTTAGACTTAGTATTGCCTTCTGACGAAATAGTAATTGAAGCAATGACTAGTCAGGACAAACCTTGGGAAGATCTTCATCACAGATCATATTTCCTCCCAAAGTTAAGACGAATCAAAGCAGAAGATTTCACTGTGACTATGACTGGAGATAGGTCTTGTCATACTAATCCCTTAGCTACACACAAGATCTATGCTGAGGGTAATATGGAAACCATTGCTGAAATGATACCTATCAATATCTCCAGAACCCCTGGCGTCATAGACAATGTTTTCGTCGGAGCATACAACTCCCCCGAGGAGATGCCAGGCATCGACCCACAAAGAGTCTATCATGAGCTAACTTTGTTGTTTTTCAAGCTCGCTTTGAGATCTGAAAGCAACATCCGGCGAGACTGCATTTATGCTTTTCGATCTCAACCCGATTAACTGAGAAAAGTAACCATTATGGAGTCTTCTTTAAGCTCTTTTCAGACTCCTTAAAGATGAAAAGATTGCCGAGTGACCTTGTTTCTTCACACTCATTAAATTGGTCCAGAAGAACGTTCCTTAAACGGGTCTCCTTTTAAGCCCTTTTTAGACCCTCTAAAAATGAAAAGATTGCCGAGCAATCTTGTGGCCTTTCATGCTCATTAAACTGAAATTTGAAGTCACGTCTATCCGGCAGTAGTTTACCCCTTTTTTGGTCCAGACGGTCAATTTTACGAACAAAGGTATACTCTATAGAACTTCCGTTCTTTAGAAGAGTACTCTCAGGTATAATTTTATTCCTTTTTCGGGCCCGAGGGACTAAATTTACGAAAAAGAAACCCCCATGGAGTCCATAGTTAAGCTCTTTTTAGACTCCCTAAAATTGAAAAGATCGCCGAGTGACCTTATTCTTTCACACTCGTTAAATTGGTCCAGAAGAATCTTCCTGACGGAGTCCATAGTTAAGATTTTTTCAGACTCCTTAAAATTGAAAAAATGGCCGAGTGATCTTGTCCTTGTCACACTCGTTAAAATGGTTTTGAATTGATGTCTAATTGGTGCTAGTTTACCCCTTTTTTTGAACCGACTAGACTATTGTCGAAAAAGGTACCCTAGGGGAGTCTCCTTTTATGCTTTTTCAGACTCTCTAAATATGAAAAACCACCGATCTTACCTTCTCTAGGCTTGTTAAACTTACATCGAAGGACGTTAGCATTGTGTGTTCTATCAACCGCATTTGCATACCTTATCCACCAGCCTTGTGACAGTTTGCTTCTGCGTCTTAACACCTTTGGCCGCCAAAGTATTTTTCCCGAGTATCATTTTACCAGAACATTAGTCTTGTCCTTGTGCCTTGAGCTTGTATGTTTGCAGTACTCGTTCCTCCATTGTAACGTAATATTCCTTCATTATTTTTCAAAAATTATCAAAAAGAACAAAAAAATCAAATATACCCCAAAAAGAGGATGGGAAAAGTATTTTCTTTATTGGCAGCATAATGAGTTGCCCTTGGATAAAACACATCTGTCCGTTTGATCATCAGACTATGGGATGTAGTACGACCTTAGGAAGCTTTTATCGCTATATGGAGTTGTGTCCTCCACCGTTTGGTTACTCTTCCAAACATATGGAGAGTTTGCATTTCCTCCTACTTCATAGACTTATGATTAACAGATATGCTGCCTGAGTCTTATCACTTGTCGTGTTGTTGTCCAAGGGAAGTTTTTCACTAAGCCTGAGTCGGCCCCTCTGCAATATGTCTCTTGTCCACATACTCGGCCATCCTGAATGTCCAATCAAGTCCTTGTTCAAAATCATTGAAGCCTTCAGTCCGATCATCAAGATTATCAAGTCCATAACCGACGAGCCATCGAAGACCTCTGGGTAGCGCAGTCGTACACTCATATTACACTCCTACCCGAGTTTTAGAATATTTTGAATTTGTTGCTCGAGCTCTAAAGTACAGCCATCAGGCCGAATCAACTTCTGGAAGATGGATACTCTATATGTATATCTTTTTGATTTCGAGATGTAGCTCCGCTGTGTATTATTCGCGGCTACTCTTTATAGTCATTTGACATGGATCTACAGTGTATTTGATTGGTAGCCATGGTTCTATTTTATCCCGAGCATGGGTATGCTCGCCTCGGTGAGACATTTGTTATTTTGCAGATGACACCTCCTCGTTCCTGATCCTTGGGCTCACTCATTCAACACATCAGAAAAGATTGGTAAAAGATTGGTAATGTATTTAGGCCATCAGATGCTCTTCTGACCTCACACATTAGGGGGCATCTGTTATAACCCTAAATTGCACCACACATGCTTACCTGGCATCAGGCCAACTCATATCCCTTATTTTCCAAAACTATGCTGAACAAACTCTTTGAAAATCCTCTTGTGTTAAGGCCCACGTGCCCTAACCTATTATTGCATGCGTGTGCACACTGGCAGTCCCATTACAACCCGCATGTACCTAACAAAGCACAAAAAAAGGAAAGTTTCCGACGGAACAAAAATCTATGGGTTGGTTAACTGAAACTCTGGGCCATGCATGGTCGAGGGTTCATCCAAAACCCTAGCTCCTTCTAGCCTATAAAATAAGGGGTAGGGGTACCATTTGGAGGAAGAATAATATAGCAAAGAAACTCTGCCCATTTTCTGAATCCATTGTCCCAACCCTTTAGCCTTTCCTCATGCTAAAGGAGATTTAACGCAAAGCAGTTGGAGGACAAACGAAGAGGAGCCCAGGATCAGGATCAAGGAGCAGTGGCCGATCTCGACTTTGATTGTAAGTTGATTCATTTTTCAAATAATAAAAGAATACTTTTCCCGTCCCAATGCATGAGTTATCTATGGTTTGGTTAATTTATGCTTAATTTCTAACCCTCAAGTAGAAAAGTAGCGTGCATGCATCATTGTTTGTTTTGATTGTAGGTTATCTTTGGAAGGAACAACGCCAGCAAGAGGACAAAAGAACAACAGAGTATCTACACCAAACATCAGTAACAAGGTTAGTAGTCCCCTTCCATGCATGTATTGTGAAAGAGGGGTTTAAGTTTTGGGTGGTAGGTTAAAAAGTAATTTCTTTACGGTCAAAATCTGCATGCAAGTCTGACCCTAGTTTTCTAGTCCGTAGGGTATTTTTTCCCAACAACAGAATTATGAGGCATCGAAGACCTCTGGGTAGCACATTCGTACACTCATATTACACTCCTACCCGATTTTTAGAAGATTTTGAAGTTTTTTCTCGAGCTCCGAAGTACAACCATTAGGCCAGATTAGCTTCTAGAAGATGGATACTCTATACGTATATCTTTCTGATTTCGAGATGTAGCTCCACTGTGTATTATTAGCAGCTACTCTTTATAGTCATTTGACATGGATATTTAGTGTATTTGATTGGTATCCATGGTTCTATTTTATCCCGAGCATGGGTATGCCCACCTCGGTGAGACATTTTTTATTTTGCAAATGACACCTCCTCGTTCCTGATCCTTGGGCTCACTCATTCAGCACATCAGAAAAGATTGGTAATGTATTTCGGCCATCAGATGCTCTTCTGAACTCACACATTAGGGGGAATCTGTTATAACCCTAAATTGCACCACACATGCTTACCTGGCATCAGGCAAACTCATATCCCTTCTTTGCCAAAAATATGCTGAACAAACTCTTTGAAAATCCTCTTGTATTAAGGCCCACGCGCCCTAACCCATTATTGCACACGTGTGCACACTGGTAGTCCCACTACAGCCCACATGTACCTAACAAAGCACAAAAAAAGGAAAGTTTCCAATGAAACAAAAAGCTATGGGTCAGTTAACTGAAACTCCTGGCCATGCATGGCCGAGGGTTCGTCCAAAACCCTAGCTCCTTCTAGCCTATAAAATAAGGGGTAGGGGTACCATTTGGAGGAGGAAGAATATAGCGAAGAAACTCTGCCCATTTGCTGAATCCATTGTCCCAACCCTTTAGCCTTTCCTCATGCTAAAGGAGATTTAATGCAAAGCAGTTGGAGGACAAACGAAGAGGAGCCCAGGATCAGGATCAAGGAGTAGTGGTCGGTCTCGACTTTGATTGTAAGTTGATTCATTTTTCAAATAATAAAAGAATACTTTTCCCGTCCCAATGCATGAGTTATCTATGGTTTGGTTAATTTATGCTTAATTTCTAACCCTCAAGTAGAAAAGTAGTGTGCATGCATCATTGTTTGTTTTGATTGCAGGTTATTTTTGGAAGGAGCAGCGCCAACAAGAGGACAAAAGCACAACAGAGGATCTACACCAAATGTCAGTAACAAGGTTAGTAGTTTCCTTCCATGCATGTATTGTGAAAGAGGGGTTTAAGTTTTGGGTGGTAGGTTAAAAAGTAATTTCTTTATGGTCAAAATCTGCATGCAAGTCTGACCCTAGTTTGCTAGTCCATAGGGTATTTTTTCCCAACAACACTTAGCTCTTGTAGCACTAGATGAGAATCTTACCTAATTTTTTTACCATATATGAAATGTTCATAGAAATTGAAATCTAGTCTGTGATCATACCTTCAACCATACCTTTACCATGCAATGCTTGAAGGCTCTTCTCTCCAATATGTCCCAACATTTGATGCCATACAATTGTCTTTTCTCTAGAGTTAGTAGGGGTTATGTAATGTACCCAACCACACACAGGCCAGGCTACGCCACTTAATACAAATACAACACACCTGCCCACCCACAGGTGAGGCACGTTGCAGTCCAAGGACTCGCTTCACAGTGACTTATCTCAATTCAAATCACTCCTAAGTTAAGAGACATAAAAACCACATGAAGAATAAAGATTCATGCCACAACATAAACTAAGTCATGCACAGTCATAACCAACAAGCATGCATATTGATGCAGGAGCATCGCAAGCAAGAACAAGTGGAGGAAAGTTGGATATGCACCAGTGCGCATTTTGAAGATGTTTTGAATTTTAAAAGATGAAACATTAATGTAATAGCTGGAAGGAAGTAATTTCCCTTAAATTTTTTGGGGTTTGTAATGCAGATATTGAGTGTTTTCTCTCATCTGTCGGTTGTAGGAATTTAATGTAATGAATGTAAATTAGATGTAGGATTTAATTCGATTAGATAGCTTGAGGTTGTAGGAGGGAAAACTCAAGAAATATCCCTCGTATGTATTGTATTGTATTGTATCATTATTCTCATAGTAGTTGGAAGTTGTAGAGCAAGAGATCATAGGAGAGAAGAGAAGAAAAAAGATTGTAGAAGTTGTATGAGCAGATAATTGTCGGTATTGAATCCATGTAAAGAAGCACTTAAATTAATATAAGAATGATTTGATCCAATTTCATGGTGTTGTTATGGTCACTATTTGCATCTATTGAATGATATGTTTACAGTTTGTTTATTTACTATGTTTGCATTTGTTTCAATGTTGTGTGTGTATCTGTGATTTCATGTTGAATAAGTCTATGAGAGGGAGAGTGTAAGCTTCAATTGTTTCTCTTCCTGAGAATTCCTGCAAGGAGTTCAGTGATAGTCCACAATGAGTGCGTTGATAATATTCGTAGTTTATCTTGAAAAATCTCAGGAGGGATACTGTTCTTCTTATACCAGTAGAAGTGAAAGTATAGCATAGAGTTGTGCAAGGTGTGTGCAAACTAGTGGAAGTCTTAGAATTTTCCAACCCAAGTGAGTGGTCTAAGGATTTATGTCACAAGGAGTGTGCAGAGGTGGAAGACATCAGATAATTAGCGATTATCGTGAAGGTCGCAATGATTGCATGCAAGAATTCCATAGAATCCTTGAGTTTGTAGCAAGAACCAAGCTCAGAAGGGATAGAGACTTCGAAGAGTTCGAAGGAAGGATGAGGTTTGGAGTCACCTCGCAGAAATCAAGCTCAGGAGGAAAGACACCGAGTTATTTGGCCAGGAACATCGAGAACTTGAACTGACGGTGGAAACTCTTGGAGGGAGAAACATCGATACCCATGGAACATTATACCCAATGGAGTTGTAGGGAGAATAAAGGAAACAATATTTCAACACTCGCAAGATCAGGAGGGATATAATTCATTATATCCAAAGGAGTGAGAGCCATTGATTTGGCTCTTTGAAATTTTGGCATTTTGGGAGTCGAAAGTGTAGAGGAGACAACTACCCAAAAGTCGCGATATGCGAAATCTTGACGTAATCTAGACCATCATATCGTTGAAGGTTTGGGACCATTGATCTGTGGTGGAGAAATATCGTGATTTCAGCTATCAAGCGAAGGGAGAAAGATACATCGTAAATTCTCGATACGCAAAATCCTAACGCGCCAAAATTTGGGCCCTAGGTCATAGCCGAGGGTCACATCAGTGAAGAGTTAAGGGAGGAGCTAGAGACCGTTAGCCCATTTTGGAATTTTGGGACTTGGAAGAGTCGTGGTGCCTTATAACGGAAGTCCTAGCATCACGAAACACGATGCTCCCTTTTGGGGTTAAGCCTGTGGTCACGTGGAGTGGAGGCTTGCGTCTAGTGCATGTTTGCATAGGCAGAGTGTAGAAAAGGACCCGTGGTTATACGTGTTGAAGATTCTAGCTGGGAATCAAAGAGTCATTTTGGCTCAAAGGAAACTGAAGATCCATAGGCTGGGAGGTCAAGCAGACCCTGCTGAGGTGGGGGTCTGCATCACATATTCTAAATATTAAATTCAAAGATAAATAAATAAACAGTGGAATAAATCATACACAGCCAAATAACCATAATAGAGAGCACTTATATTTTCTGAAAACAAGAGACCAACTGGTTGCAGACCAAGGATGTTCCACCCAACTGTAGACACTATTGTTCCAAGTCTCAGTAGAAGTGTCACCCTCAAGCTAGGGCTATGAGTCCACAAGGATGTATTCTAGGGTGTCACTTAGCTTCCCAAGCTAGTCAGCCTTCAGGCTATCACAGGCTTTTCAACACTCATAAAAATCCAAAGTACACCAACTCTCTTCTACCTAGTCTGCATAACCCAAGAGAATGGACCCCCTTCTTTGCCACGTAGTCCCTCAGGCTATCCATCTCTTCCAGGGCTCCAATGCTTTTGATCAAGAATATTCCTGTTGGGACTCTCATGAATCATAGTTGTAAGTTGAATGAAACATGGGCCAAGGCATCACAAACATGCAGGAACCAACTCCTGTTTGGAATACACCAATAGTCTATACATCCAACGCCTATGGATTTTATGAGCAATTTGGTTTCCTTCCCCAAGAAGATCTCGAATTAGATGGGACAAGTAGGTGAAGGGATGAGTGGAAAAAATAAGAGAAACAAAAGGTGAGCATGATGGACAATGAATGAGAGAGTGTGAAGGAACCAACAAATCCCCAACAACAAAAACCAACACCCACCACAGACCAAGGATGGGTTTATGTACTTCTTAGAATTAAGGAACCCCATAGTCTTCCCCCAAGAAGTTCATGTAACTGTTATTCTCCACTAAAACCAGAAATGGGTAAATAAAACATAAAATAAGTACTCAACCCCTCAAGCCACCTCTCTTGTGGAATCATAACCCCCTATAACTCTTTTCCTTATTCGTCTAGCATCCAACTATGTGTTTTATATTAATAATGATCAAACATTACATTTATTAGGCACATTGGCCTCTTAATAATTATTTAGGCACTCTGGGCTTTCATAAATTAACAAAATAAAATATTTAATACAGGGTTCAAAACTGGGGTATTACATTTCCCTCCCCCTTATTTTGGCACTGTCGTCGGTGCATATACAAAACATGAATCAAAATTTCAAAATTTAGTCAAAAAGTTGTGGGTTCTCTGCCTGCATGGAATTTTCATTCTCCCAAGTAGCATCCTCAGGACCGTCGTAGGTCCACTAGGCTTTTACCATCTCTATGAGTCGGTTCCAAATCATTTTGAATTTTTAGTCCACTACTTGCATCGGCTGGACTTGAAATCCTTCCTCTACCTCTACCTAAATTAGATGCCAATCAATAACATGGTTAGGATCATGTACATATTTTTTCAGCAAAGACATGAAACACATTATGCACATTCATGGAAGCAGGCAATGCAAGCATGTATTCAACTAACCCTATTATGTCCAATATCTCAAATGGACCATAGAATATGGCTGCCAGCTTTGTAAAACTACCCAATTTCAAAGACATCTTCTTGAGCTTCACTTTTAAAATCACATGCTCCCCCACTTTAAATTCTCTAGTTGTCATGTTCTTATCTGCATAAACTTTCTGTCTATCTTGAGCTACCTTTAAGTTCTGCTTAATTCTAACCATTTGGTCTTCCATATCCTTGAGAAATTATGGCCCAAGTACCACTTTGTCTGTTGGGTTGTCCCAACTCACTGGAGTATTGCATTTCCTTCCATACAATGCTTCAAATGGGCTCATTTTCAATGAACCTTGATACCCATTATTATAGGCAAACTCAACCAAGTGTAAGTACTCTTCCCACTTAGATGGCTTATCCATCACATACATCCTCAACATGTCTTAAATTACTTGGTTGACTATCTCTATCTTCCCATCTGACTGTGGATGGTATGTTGTGTTAAAGTTCAGATTTGTGCCAAATCCTTTAAACAATCCCCTCCAGAATTTTGAAGTAAAATTTGTATCTCTATCTGAGACATTTTCCTTAGGTATCCCATGCAACCTAGCAATCTCTTTCATGTAAATTTATGCAATATCAATTGCTGTATGAGTTGTTTTTACAGGAACAAAATGAGCATCATTTGTCAATTTATCAACCACTACCATGATCGAATCATGTTGCCTTGTTGTCCTGGGCAATTTTGTTATAAATCCAATGGTTACCACTTCCCATTTCTTCTCTAGAATTGGTAATGGTTTTAGAAAACCCATTGGGTGCCTATGCTCACCACTCACTCTCTAACATTCCATACATCTGGCAATGTAATCAACAACATCATTTTTCATTCCCGGAAAAAATAATTGGCTTCTTACTGCTGCAATTGTTTTCTAGTAACCAGGATGTCCAGCATATGGAACATTATGCATTTCTTTTAATACCAAATTCTTGAGTTCTTGAGAACTAGGAACATAAATTCTATTTTTATGCATAAGTAATCCATCTTCCTTCATCTCATACTCTTTCATTTTCTATTGTACATCTTCTTGATGTAAGCTTTCCTTTACCTGTAGGTAATGTTGATCTATAACAATAACGTCTAAAATTCTTCTCTTCAAGTCTGACCGATGCATACTGACAGTTTTAGCATGCATGCGATGTACTCTTCTACTAAGTGCATCAACAACTTTATTTTCTTTTCCTTTGATATGCTTGATTTCAAAGTTGTATTCACTTAAAAATTTCAATCATCTTGTTTGTCTGGCATTCAAAGTTGGTTGTTCAAAAAGATACTTCGGACCACTCTGGTCCATTCTTAATTCAAATCTCTTTCCCATGAGATAATTCCTCCACATCTTCAATGCATGAACAATGGAAGCAAGCTTCAAGTCATGTGTGACATATTTCATCTCATGTTCTTTAATCTTTCTGGACTCATAACAAATGACGTGTCCATTTTGAGTGAGGAATCCACCAACTCCTTCCATGCATGCATCTATACATACCACAAAACTTTCATTTGGGTTAGCAATATTTACAATAGGCACACTAGTAAGTAATTCCTTCAACAAATTAAAGTTCTCTTCACACTCAGATGTCCATTCGAATTTAATTCCCTTCTTTTGCAGAGAAGTGATGGGATGAGCAATCTTAGAGAACCCTACTATAAACCTTTTGTAGTAACCAAATAATCCCATAAAAGATCTGACTTCTGAAACATTCCTGGGTATTGGCCATCCTCTAATGGCTTTAATATTCTTTGGATCTACTTCTATACCTTGATTTGAAATAATGTGTCCCAAGTAATGGATCTGTTCTTGGTAAAAAGAACACTTACTCAACTTGGCATACAACTGATTTTCTCTCAACACTTGCAATACCAGTCTTAGGTGATGTTCATATTCTTCTTCTAACTTAGAATATACAAGTATATCGTCCAGGAATACTATGGAAAACTTATCCAAATAATTTATGAATATGCCATTCATTAAGCACATAAAGACAATGGGTGCATTAGATAGTCCAAATGGCACCATTACAAATTCATAATTCCCATACCTGGTTCTAAAGGTTGTCTTATTGATGTCTTCTTCCTTGATTCTTACATGATGGTATCCCGATCTCAAGTCTATATTTGAAAATATATTTTCCCCTCTTAGCTAATCAAAGAGGTCATAAATTATGGGTAGAGGGTACTTGTTATTCAGAGTGGATTTATTCAGCTATCGAAAATCAATACACAGTCTCAAAGTTCCATCCTTCTTTTTGACAAAGAGTATTGGTGCTCCCCAAGGTGAGACATTTGGACATATGTACCCTTTATTCAACAATTCTTCCAACTACATTTGTAATTATTTTAATTCTTGTGTACTCATTCTGTAAGGTTTTTTTGACACCAAGGTAGCTCCTGGCACTAAATCAATAGAAAAATATATCTCTCTCTTTGGTGGAAACCCTGGTATTTCTTGGAATACATCTTCGAATTCTTGTAGTATCGAGAATTCTTCAAGGCTTGGCCCCTTTGTCTTTTATGTATCCTCCACATGGGATGCATACAATTAACATCCTTTTCTAAAGCATCTCTTCAGCGGTAAGGATGAAATATCCCTTATAGAGATGGGTCTTGGAACTCCCTTCACAGTGCCTTTTTTTCAATCTCCATCAAGACATGTAAATGTATTACTATGACAATCTATGATAGCATGATGTTTTTCCAACCAATCCATTCCAATTAGAATATCATAATACCCCAATGGTATGATCTTTAGATTAGCACTAATATTCACACCATTAAGACTTATGGGATAACCTCTAACCATATCATGGATTCTCCTTTTGGTTCTAGTTGCTAGATGAACCAAACTTGATTTTTCAAGATTACTTTTCTCCAAATGTAGTCTATCTACTATTTTAGGATCAATGTAACAATGAATTTCTCCTGAACAATTAAAATAGCAACATGTTGATTAATGATCTTACCTTCCACCTCGATCATATTGGATTGGTACTTTGCTTTTCGATCATCTAAAGCTGCACAAATCCTTCCCATGTATTCTAGTGTTGTATCCTCCTGGATGTTGTTCAGGGTCTTCAATTTGTCCTTTTTGTGAGGACAATCCTTGTACAAGTTATCTTCTTTGCATCCCCAACATTGGATTGGTGGTCTTACCCATTTTTTGTTAAGAACCTGAATAGATATACAAATGTAATTACCACAAATAATGAATACACAATAGATCCACAAAGAAAGATAAAAGAAACCACACTATATTATTACCAAACCCTTGAGGTAGGGAAACACCATACAATGGATCCTATTATGGAAGGGATCCTCTCCTGTTCACTTTCCTCTTCGAGGGGGCGTCCTCCTATTGAGCTACTGCTCCAAATACAATAAATCTCTTCATATATCATTACATTTCTTGAACCCCTTTATATAGTTCTACCATCACCTAAGAACATTCTAGAGGAGGAATATTCTAGAAGTAGAACCTTCTAAGAAGTCCTCTTACATTTATTATATTTAACTACCCATTTATTATATCTAACTACCATAGTGGGCCTTATTTAATAATATAGTGGACCTGGTCCACATTACATTGAATGAACTCCACTATTATCACTATGGACCCTCTNCCCCCCCCACTACCTCTCTATCTACCTTACA
Organism: Picea engelmannii; assembly: GCA_009831015.1. Lineage (NCBI taxonomy): Eukaryota > Viridiplantae > Streptophyta > Pinopsida > Pinales > Pinaceae > Picea > Picea engelmannii. The sequence continues at coordinate 386,166 of ML795453.1, forward strand.
TTCCATCCCACTTATGAAAGCGTTGTCCTCAACACTTGATGTACAACCATATACCAAGGTCCCATGGATAAGTGTGGACCATAGTGTTGAAGTAGACTAGAGAACCAGGTTCCCATTGAGAAATGGAAGCCACCATGCTGAAGCAGTCCAACATTCATTGTAAATTAGGGTCGCATGTCCAATTTCTCATGTGAATCCCACATGAAATATATCGGCACCCAATAACCAACTGAAAATGATGCTCCCAATACTGACACCTATCATGTGGATCCAAATAAGAATATCCATCCACATAGTCAGAGATGATCAAAGATGAATCTGGAAGGAATAATACCATTGTAGAATACGCAGGTTGGATGTTGGTAACTAGCTCCTGATGTGGGACATTGATGTTCTCTACATAAGGTGGAGTAGAGTCATCAAATAAAATATGAAAGTGGTTGTCATCCCAGAAATGACAACTATCCATATACCAATCATCACAATCGACCTCAAAATCATACCAAGCATATATTTTTTGATTATATTCATCCTTGATGTCCACCATAAGAAATCTCTCATGCATGTTATCCAATGAATCTTGAATACTACGAAAACTATCATGGAGGCCATCTGTAAGGCCATGCAATCTAGCATCCAATGTGTCATACAATTGAGATTTGAATGCTTCAAGAATTTATTTGAGGGTTTGAGAGGAAATATACATATGAACACCCTATAAACTCTTCAATCCCGCAACCGTCATGAAAAAACCCAAAAATAGAACAACAACTTACGGCAGAAAATCACGGCGTTTTCCAGAAAAACCCTAAAAAAATGTTGAATTTAAAATGCTCATAACTTCACTTCCCGAACTTTGTTTCAACTGATTGTTTTTTTGAAATTGGGTGAAATTGTGAGAGGAAATTGGATTTGTAATTTTTATGGACAAATTAGGCCTCAAACTTCTACAGATATAAAACAAATCGCACTGTCGTCCACGACAAAAACCCTAAAAATTTGCAGATTTTAAAACTTCAATATCTTGACTTCTCGGACTCCGTTTCAGACGATTTTTTTTTTCAACTTGGGTGTGCCTCAATTTTCAAGGGATCAAGTATCTAACTTGAGAGTCATCCATAAAAAATATCTTGTTTCAATACCCATGTCAGTCCATGTTCATTTGATCTACCAATTTACATCTCTGTGTCAATTTCATGTCATTGATGGGGGATACGTCAAGGCCCTCCCTCAACGAGTCTATTCTTGTTGACTTCAACACATTATCTAGGAACTAGACTTAGAAACCAATTAGTACCTTGGGACTTGCATGCCTCAATGGTAGGCCTCCTCACATCCGAAAGTGGGTTTATGTCATTGACATCTGATCGGATGATTCCACGGATGTTCGACTTCATCTCATTTATTCAAATTAGTTGAAATTTACTAGAGTACCTTGGGAATCATTGACATCAATGGTGATATCCCTCACACTTGTTAATGTTTACCTCATTGACCGGTAATCAAGTGGTTTCTTCCATGTTCGACATCAGGACATCTATTCACATGGTTATATTTGTAATACATCAGGATCGGTAAGAATACCCTGGGTTGAGTTTTCACTCTTGTGTGTACTTTTCCCAAGTTGCGAAAGAGTTATTTTGAACTATGCCACATATACTATTACATAGATCCACTTTGTATTGGTCATGGCTATGTCTTGTCATCTCGTATATCCACTGTGTATTTTTCATGGCTACGATCAATTCAGGTCATGAGAGGATATATCCACATTTTATCTTCAGTGGCTATACCATTTTGTCAATATAATTATGGATCCACAGTGTATTTTATGGCGGCCATACCTAAAAGGTATTTATCACTCAAGCATAGGTATGCTTGCCTTGGGTTTGAAACATGTCATAATATTTTTTTGATGGTTGTGTGCATCTTTTTCCAGCCTCTCTACGTCCATACCCTTGCTCTAAAAAGTCTACAAAGTACTTCAGTCATCATCGTCTTTTGACTTCGCACTTTGCTGGGAAATCTGTTACACATCAAAATTACTCACTTCAATATTGTCGCAAGTGTCGTCATTACAAGTGTGGTAAGTGTCGCATCTTGTCTGCAAGTGTCGCATCTTAATCACAAGTGTCGCAAACATCATACTACCATCTTGTCTATGTCGTGCCTCTAATGAAATCATAAGGACACTTAAGACACTTCAAAGACTAGTTTTGAAGAAGATAAATCAGCTGACAGGGAGTACAAGCCTTTTTCCACTGAAAGAACCACTCAAAAATGGATTTTGGAGAGGAGTGCTCCCATACCCACTGTTAGGGAGTTCTAGCACTCCTTGAGCCTCTTTGGGGGAGCGTTTGAGCACTTTGTGCACCCTTTTGGGGTAGTACTACCTTTTCTAAGCGATTTTTTGGTTTGTTGAGCTAAAACAGGGAAGAATCCCCTCAATTTTTGAAGGTAGTTGGGTTCGAATCTTGGGTCAAGGAATGATCTTAGGGAAGATCCTCAACTGAAGGAGAAGAATCCTCAACTTATCCCAAATATCTCTCAAGTGGTTGGGCCTCTCCAAGGTTATATAAGGAGACCTTCTCATGGTGAAATGGACATGAAAAAGATTGGAGGTATGAAACCTATGATCTCATAGGCAACATACAGAAAAAGTAGAGACTAGAGATTGATACCAAACTTATGATCCTATAAGTGGTATTAACAGAGAAGATTGGAGATATGAAGATTATGATCTCATAAGTGAGATGACATCAAATCAATTAGTGTAGATTACTTGAGCAAAGGGGTTGGACAAGGAGAACTGGAAGAAGTTGTTGCACCTTCATCAAAGGATTGTAAGTACTTTTACTTGTTCTTATCAATATATCAATGCTTGGCCTGTTTCTTTCAAACTTATGTTTGTTCCACATGAGTTTTTCTTCAGTAGATAGATCTATATTTGAGCTAACCTTATTAGAATAGGAAGTCCATTGTATCTTTGTTTATTCTACAGGACCTATCAGGGAGCTCAAGATCGAAGCTCAGCTTGGACTTTGCAAGGACAAATGTCGTTAATAAGGTACATATATTTCTACTTCTCCTTCGTATGTTAGCTTGATTAGACCTAAAAGGATGTCAGTGTCCATGTTAAGCACTTTTTTGTCTTGGCCTTAGAAGTCTAGAGACCAAGAGGGAATCTGCTTGTCTGTAGGAGGATTCACCTGTAATACCCGTTATGGTTTCCACACCTGTGGCAGAACAAGTGGCAAGTCTTAATGTACTCTTTGACAAGTGTCTCTTTTTGATGACATAAGGTAATACAATCCCTTTTTATTTACAAACAAAAAAATACCATCTACAACCTTGCATAATATTTTGTTGTRGCATTTGTAGACATTGCTTCCAGATGCATAGCCAWGAAAGATACCTTCATCTGTTCTAGAATCAAAATTCCCTRAATTATCTTTATTTATCTTTATATATCACTTTCTCCCAAATATTTCRAATTATTTGACTATAKCTAGTCTACCTTTCTATAATTCATAAAGTGTCTCGTYGTTGTTCASTCTAATTTATTCACTACTMAAAATGTATACTATTTTCTTGATTRCTTCTCTCCAAAAKGTGTCTGGTAGTTTGGCTTCATTCAACATTGTTTTATCCATTTCTTGTACATATGTATTTTTACTTTCTACAAATCCATTTTTTTGTGAATTACTTTCTACCAAAAATTGTCCCTTGATTCCATGATTCTCACAAAATTCATCAAATTCATAAGAGGTAAACTCACCTCCTCAATCCGATCTTAAGAAATTTATTTATAAATCAGTTTCATTTTCAAACAGGGCTTTGAAAGATTTAAACTTCTCAAATTCTTCATATTTTTCTTTTGTAAGCATTAATAAGCAACATAAAATAACTCTCACATTTTAAAGTTTGTGTTCTTTCTTGCCCGTAGAGGTCTGTGTGTACAAGTTCCAATGGATTTGATGTTGAGTGTTCCTTTTTTTTAAAACTAACTCTTATCTAGTTCTCGTGCTAATATGGGTTACAAATAATGCTGGTAGGTTTTGGGATCCCTGCCATATATGTTATTGCTTGTGTCTTGTTGATTTTTACTAGATTGTCAAATTTTATATAACCCATCCTTCTATGCCATAGCCAACTTTTGTTTACTTTTCCCATACAACATTTTTCTACTTTGACTTCATCGAGAATGTATACATTTCTCGAGGTTTTGTTTTCATTTTTCACTAATATTTCTAAACCTTCTTTCCTTATCTCACATCCTTTAGAATGAAATGTGACGTTGTAACCTTGATCACACATTTGATTGACACTTAGATGATTGTGTTTTAATCCTTCAACATATAAGACATTATGTATTTTAGTATTTCCATTATCAAGACTAGTGATACCTTTTCCAACTATCCTTGCAAAAGCATATCCCCAAAGGTAACACTGCCTCGTTTTTCTTTCTTTAGGTTGAGAAATTTTTTTGATCCCTTGTCATGTGTTTTGAAAATCCACTATAAATGTACCATTGACTTCCTTTTTCTTGAGCATACATTTCAAGTCCACATTGTTCCTTCTTTAGTTTTTCTTGCTTCCTTTCCACACCTTTGTGTATTCTTCTATATGCTTGGTAAGAACATCTTCTTCCCTATTTTGTTAAAGAGACTTTATTACATTTGTTATACAATCACTTGCTTTTTTCCCATAGTAATTGCACTTATAACATTTAGTATTGTAATCAAGTAGGGGAGAAAATGAATTGTAGTTTCTATCAAAAAACCCACAAGAGATTCTGGTTTGGTTGCTCACATAATCATTCTTTGAGGTATTATAAGAACATATATTTCTATCTCTCACATGATCAATTCTTGCATAAAATCTACAATATGGTGCTTTATGACCAAAATTATTGCAAGAAAATCAATAGCCAAGAAATATATTTTGGTACTAGGTTGTGAAAATACTTTTCGGTGGAACAACTCTTCTGAGCTCATTCTTGTTTTTCTTGTGAGAAGAATCAAGTTTATGTTGGTGATCATTTCCTTTCTTGTTGCTTCTTTCATTTTTGATGGATTCTTTGAGAATATTAGCATAAATTTTAGGATTTTCTTCATTTTCCTTTTCTGATGGTTTTGTGACCTTAGTTATTGCATCTCCCTTAGGGGTATTTCATTTTTTGTTGTATCCAATACCTATCTTGATGAATGGTGACCTTTGGTGACTGAGAATAATATCTAATATTTCATTACTTTTTCCAAACTTCAATATTCTACTCAAGTGATCAGTTGTTTTCTCTAGTTCAATTCCTAAGGAAATGATTTCAGCCTCTAGATTATTGCAATTTTCTTCCTTTTCTTTCAGTTGGATTTTCACCACTTCTTCTATCCTTTTTTCCTCTTCTAGTTCAGTCTTCAAGATGGTAACTATTTTTTGTGTTTCATTAAGGTCATGATCCTTGTTTTCATATTTATTCATTTTTTGTGTTTCATTAAGGTCATGATCCTTGTTTTCATATTTATTCAATTTATCTCTCTTCTTTTTATTCTTTCCTCTAAGTCTATCTATTTATTCTAAGGCACTAACAAGTTATGCTTCAAGATTGACTTCCCCATCAATGTCTTCTTATTATGAATCTAATTTTTATTTTTGATTTTCCTCATTTTATATATTAGTAGAATTTATATCCATGGACATCAAGGGGAATTATTCTTTGTTAATATCGTAAGCATATCCATCACTTTCTTCATACGAGCTATTGTTTATAGAGAAACCTTCTTGACCGACCATGTGTGCTCCTGAGATCTACCTTCCTGTTGTTAGTCTATTTTCAAAGAAACATGATTTGATACCAATTGTTGTACTTATGATTATACTAAGAGGGGGGTGAATAATTATAAGATATGTTTTACCTTAAATGAGAATTCATCAAGTTTAAAATAGTAAATGCATGTAAACTCAAATCACATTACATGGAGTTTAAGTTGGAAACCCTTGTGGGAGAAAACCACAAAAAAATATCTTCATAAATGTCTCTAGGCACCAACCTACTGTTAAAAATATTGTAGGAACCAAACTACTAGAGATACCAATCTCTTCAACTGATCACCAACTCAGTAAGATATTGTGTAGGAACCAACTTACTAGAGACACCAATATCTTCAGTTGAGCACCAACTCAACAAGATATTGTGTAGGCACCAATATATTGGAGACACCAATCTCCTCAAATGAGCACCAAATCAGTAAGACTTGTATAGGTACCAATCTAATATATTCATACATAGAGTACTTATTACTTCACCGTCACGATTCATACTTAAAATATAGCTTCAAACCCTAGTCATATTTATCCTTCATGCCCTAGTGAACCTCATAGCATCATTCCCAAAATATAAGTCTAGACTACAACATCACAACCTCAAAAACATGTAGCTTGCAGTATCATAGACCATAGTCCTTCATAGTGCACCCTTCAAACTCCAATAAAACTCCTCTTATGCACCTTTAGACTCCAATAATACTCCCCAGCTCCTCTTGTGTACCTCATATCTCTTATACACACTTGTGATTTCTATTCTTGCTTTGATGCTCTTCAAATGCACACATATATCTGATATTTATAGTGTTTCTTTGTTCACTTATGTGTTTGACTTGTAAAACTGGCTAGGTTGACCTGACAAAATATTTCATGTCTCCTCATTCTTGTGGATTTATAGGGATTTCCATATATTGTTGGAAAGGTATTGGAATAATATTTTCAACCATATATCCCATGCTCCCATTTGAGCTAGGTATTCATAGTATAAATGGATTCAAATATAGGGTATCCAAACTAAGCATCAAAAATCCAAAAACAATATTTCCAACAATATCCATCTTAAAATATTTATGTTAGGTACGAGATCTATTATACTAAGAAGAAAATAGAGATGCTGTAGAAAATATCAACGAAACAAAAAAATGTAGAGAATCACAATACCAAAAATGATACCTTTATTTATATAAACCAATGCTCACTTGCCTCTTCAAGGGGGAACCTCCAAAAGAGCGACACTCCATTACAATAATTCTCAAGACAAGGATTCCTCATTCCTTGTGCTCTTATTTATACTAATTATATCTTCTAAATAAAATTCTATAGGAATATCTTTCTAAAAGTGGAAGCTTCTATTAGGTCTTCTTATATTGACTTGTTCACATTTATTAAATATGCATTATTAACTAATGCCCACCTTTATTACATGAAAATACATTATTCTACCTATGTGAGGGGTTAGGGAGGTTAGGTCCGTAACATGTACTCCCCCTTGAATAACAACCTTGTCCTCAAGGATTGAGATGAGGAAATTATTGCAAAATGGTGGTCAGATCCCAAGTGGCATCTTTTGGAGTCGTATCTTTCCACTTAACTAACAATTCCTTGATGGTGCACTAACAAAGATGAAGCTCGCGTTGGTCCAAGAATGCTTGTGGCTACAACCAAATGAAACCTTCTTCAAAAACTCAAGGAGATTGGTTTGAGTTTGGAACTTAGTTCCAATCACTTTCTTTAAGCATGAGAAACGAAAAATAGGATGGATCTTAGAATGAATGGGAAAAGCTAACTAGTAGTCCACATGCCCCACTAACTTGAGAATTGTACAAGGACCATAAAATTTGTGAGAAATTTTATGACCGTGTTAAACTTTGAGTGAAGCATGCTTATAAGGTTGCAAACGAAGAAACACTTGGTCCTCTTCAACAAATTGACATTCAAAATGACCATGATCTGCTTGTTTCTTCATGTGATTTTGAGCCATGACCAAATTGTCTTTGAGGGTATGGAGAATGGCCTCTCGAACTACAAGATTTTCTTCCACCTCTTGAATCTTTGAGACACCTAGCATCTATGGGAGAATCAATGGTGGATTTTATCCATAGACTGCTTCAAAAGGAGTCATGCAAGTAGTTGTATGGTAAGATATGTTGTACCATCATTCATCTAGGGGTAACCACTAGGCCCTCTAATTTTGTATGTTGGATGAAAAACACCTTAAATATGTTTCCAAACACTTGTTGAAAACTTCATTTTGGCCATCAGTCTGGGGATGATAAGTAGTGCTGAGATGCAATTGGGTTCCCTGGATCCTGAACAATTCTTTCCAAAAATTGCTGGTGAAAATTGGATCTCTGTCAGAGACAATAGAATGTGTCATGCAATGAAGTTTGAAGATATTATCCATGCAAATTTGAGTCATTGTGGATGTAATAAATGGGTGTTGAAGAGAATATTTGGAAATATGATTGAATACCACCATGACGAATGACTTGTTTCCTGATTTCGGTAAACCCACAGTGAAATCCATAGAAATATCCCTCCAAATAGCAGGGGGAATCATAAGCGGTTGGAGTGTGCTTGGGGATATGAATATTTCTCCCTTGTTGCATTGATAGACATCAAATTCAACCATAAAGGTGCAAACATCCTATTTCATACCATCCCCCAAAAAATAATGTTTGACCCTTTCATAGGTTTTGGTAAACCCTGAATGCCCAGCTGTGCGTGAAGCATGAAGCTTAGAAAACACCATGGATTTAACTTGTGAATATTTGATTAAATAAAAATGGCCTTTGTAGTGAATATATTAATTGTGCCAATAGTGCCTTGGAGAAGCCAGAGAATGGTGTTGCAATTATTGAATTAGGAGAGAAAGTTTGGGGTCTTGCAGCCATTCCTGGTGAGTAACTTGGATCCAATATGGTACAATGAAGGAGAGGGAAAAGAGGGACCCTTCTTCTTCATACTTCTTGGAAAGAGAGTCAACAAACACAATTTATTTTCCCTTCTTTTAAATGATCTCATAATCATATCCAAATAGTTTGGTCGCCCATTTTTGTTGCTCCAGGGATGAAATTTGTTGTCCCAAAAAATACTTGAAGATTTGATGATTAATTTTAATTTGGAAGCATTTCCCCAATAGATAACGATTCCAAAGATCCATGACATGAAGAATAGCCAAAATTTCCTTTTCATAAATTGATTGGACCAAATGTCTCTTCGAAATTTGTTTACTAGTGAAGGCCAAAGGCTTGCCATCTTACATGAGGATTGCCCCAATTGATTTCCCTGAAGCATCACACTCTGGGAAAAAAGTATTTGTGAAGTAGGGAAGGGCCAAGATCGTAGTCATGCACATAGCCTCTTTCAAGGCATGAAAGGATTGATCAGTTGTTGGATTCCAAGTGAAAGTATTCTTTTTAAGGAGAGTAGTGAGAGTTGTTGCAATTTTTCCATAATTCTGAACAAACTTGCAATAATATCTCGTTAAACCAAAAAAACCATGAAATCCCTTAATATTTTTAGGGCGAGGCCAATCCTACATAGCTTCAATTTTATTAGTATCCACCCATACAACATCCTTGTTGAAAACCTAGGTACTCCACTTTTGAGGCTCCAAAGGAACATTTAGATTGTTTGAGCAAAAGTTTGTGCTGAGAGAGTAGATGGATAAATTGATCCACATGGGCGATATGGGATATCCATGTTTTACTACAAATGAGAATATCATCAAAGAAAAATAAGAAAAAATTATGGATAAAAGGACATAAAACATGATTCGTGAGACTTTGGAAACTGAAGGGAGCATTACATAGGCCAAAGGGAATATCCAAGAAATCATAGTGACCCTCATGAGTTCTACATGCAGTCTTGGGAATGTCTTCCTTTTTCATACCTATATGGTGGTAGCCATAACGAAGATCAAGTTTAGTAAAGTATTGAGCACTTCTCAATTCATCCAATAGATCATCAATGGAAAGAATGGGAAATTTGTCTTTGATGGTGAGTTTGTTAAGGGGGTGAAAGCCTAGAAAATGCACCAAGTGATTTATTTCTTGAGTACCATGACCACGGGAGAAGAATAGGGGTTGGTAATACAATGGATAACACCCGTGTCAAACAATTCTTGAGCAATTTTCTCAATTTCATTCTTTTGGGCAAAGGGATGACAATAAGGGTAGGGTGAACAATGGGAGGAAGACTACCCAAGACTACAGTAATGGAATAATCATGAACACCATGGGAAGGGGTAATTCCATGAGGAGTGGAAAACATATCTTGGTGTTTGGAGAGGATATATGGGAGGTTAGGATGGACAGAGTGTGTCTCAATTGCTTGAATGGAATGGAGTTGGGGAATAATGCCCAAATGACCTTTTTTGAGGATCTTTTCCATTTGATGGGAAATAATGATAACACGGGAGCCTACTGTGATTCCTTGGAACTTATATTGTTATCCGTCATGTTTGGTTAATTCATTAAAATACATTAGGATGGGGTCGAGAGTGCATAACCATTCCACACTAAGAACTATGTCACAACCGCCCATGTTCATAGAAAACATATGAGATTTAAAGTTGTATTTCTTGAAATATTGTAACTACAAAGATTATTCTATTTATTATTGATTTATTATTCATTAGATCAATCCCCTTTTGTGGATTGATCATGTTGGGAATTGTAAATGACCAAATCCCCTTTTACAGATTGGTCAAACCCTAATTGTAATATGCAAATTAAGAAGTCGGCCCCCAGGAAAATTAAAGTGGCTCTAACCACCCAGAAAGACAAGTCGGCCTTGCCAGTGAAGAGACACCTTCTTTCAACACTTTCCAATTTGTCTAAATAAAGGAAGCCATCACCTCATTTGTTCACTTACTCAGCTCACTCATCTAGTGCACAAGTATTGAAGGAAGCTCCAGTTACCAGTTTCTAGAAGAAGGAAGAGAGAGAGGTGCATTGCTTGGGAGAGGATATTCTCTAGTGTTTGGTTTATTGTCTTGGCATTGTATTGGCTATCCATATTAAGGAAGTTTTTTCTGGGTTTTCTTCCCCATGAGGGTTTCCTAGGATAAATGTTGTGTATCTTGTAATTGTGTTTCTCTCATTGATCCTATCTATGTTATGGTTATCTAGTAAATTGAAAAGAAACCTAATATTAGCTTAAAATTTAACATGGTATCAGAGCTAAGATGAATATAGCATCTTTCATTGGATAAAGAAAAATGTCACTATTGTCATACAAGAAAATTAGGTATTTTTATTGAAGAGGAATTTCAACCTAAAAGTCATTTAGAAAAGTGCACCCTAGCCCAAGGAACTCTTTGGTACCTTCAACACACCTTTTCAATGGATAGAAATCTTGGAAAGTGAAACCCTATTTTTCACCAGTACCATAAGTACTAGAAAACCAAAAGTATAGGAAGTACCAGAAAAACAAAGGCACTAGAAAACCAAAAGTACTGAAAGTATCAGAAAACTAGAAGCACCAGTCCAAAAATTTGTTGGTCAAGTTTGAGGGGGGAAATTTTGGATTTTCTGAAATCTAACTACACCAAGCTACTCACCTTAGCCAAACACACCTCCTGGTAAGTTCAAAATTCAATTCTGAGCATTTTCAATTTTTGGTCATTTTCCTAGCTCCAGGTAAAATGTCTGCAAGAACTAAGCTTATTGACAAGCTAGAAGGTGTGGAAAACTTATGTGCCTGGAATTATAGGATTTCGCTCATTCTTGAAGAGAATGAACTAACAATATTCATTAAAGAAAATGTACCAGAACCCGCAGATGTTGTAGCTAAAGAAAAACACCAAAAGGACATGATTAGGGCCAAAAGAATCATTGCAGATTCTATCAGAGATTACTTGATTCCTCAAGTGGCTTCAAATAAGACTCCAAAATAAATGTTTGATGCCCTAACCATATTATATGAAGGAAGGAACATCAATCAGAAGATGAATCTAAGAACTCAACTCAAGAATACAAGGATGCAGAAAGGATAAACAATCCAGGAATATTTCTCGAGAATATCAAAATTCAAAGAACAACTAGAAGCAATTGAAGATACTATAGATGAATACGAACTTATAATGACGGTCCTTAATGGTCTCACAAGACCTTGGGATGCATTCATCCAAACTATTTGTGACATAAAAGACAAACTACAATTTGACAATCTTTGGGAAGAATGTGTTCAAGAAGAAGCAAGAGTAGCTAACCGAGAAGATTTTCTATCAAGAGATGAATATCAATCCCTAGCTACTCATACTAAAGGAGGAAGAAAGAAGTCTTACTTCAAGAAATAAACTCATAGGGAGTCTCACCCCAAAAACAAATTCATACATAAAGAATCTCATCCAAGGAGATTCCATAAGTTTCAGAAAGGGCAAAGAAGAGAAAAATATTTCTCATCCTACCAATGTTACCATTGTGACAATATGAGACACATTTCTAAGCATTTTCCAGCTAAACAAGAAGAATACAAGAAGAGAAACAAGAGGCACCATTCCCATGCAGTTGAAGATGAAGAGACACTCACAAAGATGATAAAAGAACATATTGAAGACTATGTCTTAATCTCTGCTCTCTCAGGATCAATGTCACCTGGTGAGGACACTTGGCTCATTGATAGTGGTGCTTCCAAGAACATGACATATTAAAGAGACATTCTCTCTTTCCTTACAGAAAAGAATCTTCCCCAGAAAGTTACGCTTGGAGATGATTATCAATACCCTATCAAGGGAGTAGGAGAATCAAACTACAAGCTTGATTTAGGGACCCCAATGAACATGACAGATCTACTATATGTACCGGGTTTGACAAAGAACTTACTCTCCATATCATCTTTAGAAAATAAAGGCTTCAGAGTTGCCTTCATAGATGGAGAAGTTCTTATGTGGGCCAAAGGAAAAACCATGGAAGAAGCAATTGTTAATGGAAAAGAAGAAGGTGGCTTGTATAAGCTAAAGGGTCACTCAGAAGCAACCATGACCCACTCCATCGATAATCCATGTGAACTTTGGCATATAATATTATCCCACATCAACTACAAAGAATTACCATATGTAAGCAAGGATGTCACAAGTCTACCAAAATTCAAGGTTTACCATGAAGGAGTGTGCAATGGATGTGCACAAGGAAAGAACATCAAGAAGCATTTCCTGAAGAGAGACAGTAAAGCATACGGATTGCTAGAGCTCATTCACTCATGTGTGTGTGGCCCAGTTCCATCAACCTCCATCAGTGGGTATGTATACTATGTATCTTTTATTGATGACTATTCTCGTAAAACCCGGGTTTACTTTTTTAAATCAAAAGATGAAGTGTTCGGTAAATTCAAGGAATTCAAACCCTTGATAGAGAATCTTTCTGAAAGAAAGATCAAGATACTCAGGTCAGATAATGGAGGAGAATACACTTCAAAAGAGTTTTCAAACTTTTGCAAATATGTCGGGATCAAGAGGGAGCTCACCACTCCTTACAATCCTCAACAAAATGGTGTAGCGGAAAGAAAGAACATAACTATAATGGAAGCAGTGAAGACCATGATCCATGATCAATATATTCTAACTCACTTATGGGTAGAAGCAACAAAAACAACAATGTATGTACAAAACAGATTATCCCATAGTGCATTTGGGTTCAATACCCCTGAAGATATGTTCTTTGGAAAGAAGCTAGAAGTAAGCCATCTCAAAATATTTGGCTACACAATATTTGTACACATTCCAAAAGAGAAGAGAACCAAGATGGACCCTTCAGAAAAGAAGGGAATATTTGTTGGATATTGTGAGGTATCCAAGGCATTCATATTTTATATACCAGGTTACCATCATATTAAGATCAACAGGGATGTAACCTTTGATGAAGATGCAACACTCAAGAAATCAAGAAGATGCCAGCTTGAAGAAGTATGTGAAGAAGAACCTCTAGCTCCCAGAGTTGCAGAACCAGTGAGGGAAGTCATAACTTCCCATGATGAGGAGATTCTAGAAGATCATGACATAATAGAATCTTAAGAACCTCCCCATATGATGATCTCTCACAAGAGAAAGCCAGCCTGGGCAAGGGAACTTATTGAAGATGGAGAGAAGTATGGTGCCCTCGAAGGAACCATGAGACAAGTGAAGAAACCTAAGCCATTCTCTAGTTATATCACTTTGATGTGTGGTATCTTAGAGAATGAGCCTACCCGCTTTGAATAATCCATTCATAAGAAAGAATGGGCATATGCCATGACAGAAGAATACCAATCCATCATAAATAATGATGTATGGGAAATAGTTCCTAGACCAAAGAGAAAAGATGTGGTATCTTCCAAATGGATTTTCAAAATAAAACATGCTACTGATGGAAGTATTGAGAAATATAAGGAAAGGTTTGATTCTCGTGGATTTTCTCAAAAGGAATGCATTGATTATGAAGAGAAGTTTTCTCCTATATCCAGATAAACTTCAATCAAAACCATCATAGCCCTTACAACTAAGATGAAGTGGAAGTTACACCAGATGGACGTGAAAACAACCTTCTTGAATGGTGTCATTGAAGAAGAAGTGTATATAGAACAACCTCAAGGGTTTGAAGTTGAATACAAGAAGAATAATGTTTTCAAGTTGAAGTAGGATCTATACGGATTGAAGCAAGATCCTAGAGCTTGGTATGGAAGGATTGATGGTTTCTTGACGAGCTTGGTCTTTACCAAGAGTAAAGTTGATTCTAACCTTTACTTCAAGGCTATGAATGATGAACCTGTTATATTGCTACTGTATGTGGATGACTTATTCTTAACTAGATAAGAAAAGCTCATCATTGAATGTAAGAAGAAGTTCGCTGTAGAATTTGAGATGAGAGACCTTGGCCTAATGCACTATTTCTTAGGTCTTGAGGTTTGGAAAATCCCAAAGAGGATCTTCCTTAACCAAGGGAAGTATGCAGTTGAAATACTGAAGAAATTTGATATGCTGGAGTGCAAGTCCATGGATACACCCATGGAAACAAAGTTGAAGCTCCTAGTTGACACTTCATTAGAATTGATTGATTCTGCACTGTACAGACAGATCATTGGATTGTTGATGTATCTGAGGAACACCAGGCCAAATATATGTTTTGCTGTGAACACCTTGAGTTAGTTTCTGGTAGAGCCCAGATGTGTTCACCTGGTTGTTGCAAAACATGTGATGAGGTACCTTAAGGGTACATTAGATTGTGGTCTCAGTTATAATGGAGATCATGACTTCATACTGAGTGGTTATACTAATTCAGATTGGGCTGGAAGTGTCTCTAACAGAAAGAGCACTTCAATATGTTGTTTCAGTCTGGGGTCAGTCATGATCTAATGGTAGAGTAGGAAGCAATCAAGCATTTCTCTCAGCACGATAGAAGCATAATACATTGTTGCATGTTCCTCCAATTGTGAAGCCATATGGATTCAGAAGTTTTTGACATGTCTATTCGATCTGGAGATGGAAGCAACCATGATACTATGTGATAACTAGAGCTGCATAAATATGGCAGAGAACCCTGTGTTCCATGACAAGTAAAAACACATAGAGATCTGATATCATTGCATCCATGATATGGTGCAGAGAGGATCCATAAAACTCTAGTATGTTAGCACGAATGAACAAGTTGTTGATGTTTTGACCAAGCCTCTATCTTGTGTAAAGTTTGAGCACTTTCAGGATAAGCTTGATGTAGTCCAAAAGGACCTCCATCGAAAGGGGGAGTAGTGTTGTTTCCAGCTTCGTGTTGTGATGCCAGCCTAGTGCTAAACATTTCTAGCCTCATGCTGATGTTGTTGTGATGCCAACTTCATGTTGTGATGCTAGCCTAGTGCTGAATATTTCCAGCTTCGTGTTGATGTTGTTGTGATTCCAGCTTTGTGTTGTGATGCCCGCCTAGTGTTGAATATTTCCAACTTCATGCTGATGTTGTTGTGTTTCCAGTATTGTGTTGTGATTCTAGCTTCATGTTGATTTTTTTGTGTTTCCAGCCTCGTGTTGTGATGCCAGCTTCGTGCTGATGTTGTTGTGTTCACAGCCTCGTGCTGTGATGCCAAATTTGTGCTGAATATTCCCAGCCTATTGTTGATGTTGATGATGCTCCAACCATTGTGTTGTGATGTTGTTGTTATTGATGATGGTGTATTGGTGTTATACTAATCCATTTTGATGAAGATGATGATTCCATTCCATCTCCTTGCTATGAATGATGATATTGATGATGAGAAAAACTTTCGATGATTTATAGATATTCCATTCAGTGTTCTTGACACTGTTGATGTTGTTTCCCTCTCTCTCTCTCCTGATGATGTTGTAGAATATCCTTCTTGTTAAGGGGTAGTGTTGAAATATTGTAACTGAAAATAATATTTTATTTATTATTGATTTATTATTCATTAGATCAATCCCCTTTTGTAGATTGATCATGTAGGGCATTATAAATGACCAAATCCCCTTTTTCGGATTGGTCAAACCCTAATTGTAATATGAAAATTAAGAAGTCATCCCCCAAGCAAATTAAAGTGGTTCTAAGCACCCAGAAAGACAAGTCGACCCTTCTAGTGAAAAGAAACCTCCTTTCAATGCTTGCCAGTTTGTATAAATAAAGGAAGCCAATGCCTCATTTGTTCACTCACTCAACTCACTCATCTAGTGCACAAGTATTGAAGGAAGATGCAGTTACCAGTTGTCGGAAGAAGGAAGAGAGAGAGGCACATTGCTTGGGTGAGGATATTCTCTAGTGTTTGGTTTATTGTCTTGGCATTGTATTGGCTATCTATATTAAGGAATTTTTTGTTGGGTTTTCTTCCCCATAAGGGTTTCCTAGGAAAAATGTTGTGTATCTTGTGATTTTGTTTCTCTCAGTGATATTATCTATGCTATGGTTATATAGTAAATTGAAAAGAGACCTAATAATAGCTTAAAATTTAACAGTATTAACCAATTTGGAGACACATATTTTCAAAATGGCTGCCACATTTCAGGGAGCCACCATTGGAAATCATGAATTGAAAATTGTTGACGACACGAATATAGCATTTGATTTCCTGGGAAATGAAGTGATGAATAAAATTATAGGTGATGCCACTTTCAACAAGGATTATGACCTTCCTATGCTTAATGTAGCCAATGAGCTTGAGGGTTTGGGAAGAAAATAAGCTAGTGAGGGAATGTAGTGAAATCAATAGTTCAATTTCTAGTGGATCAGAGGGTGGAGTAGGATCATTTTTCGAGGTTAGTTCTTCCACTAGGGATACTTCAACCTCCTCTTTAGCAACATCCTAAAAAATGGACACAAAAATATTTTTTTCCTTACACTTGTGCCCTAGAAAATATTTGTCATCACAAATATATAAAAGGCCCTTTAGTTGGCATTCATCCATTTCAGCCCAAGTTAATTTCTGGATCTTGAGAGGAGTAGCATGAGGGGTAGGATTGGTAGGCCGAGGGTAAGTAAGAAAATATGGTTTTCAATTTTGGGAAAAAAGAACATGTTGTGCTTCCTTGGCATGTTGAGTAGCTTCCAACCATGTCTGGGGGTGAGCCATGAGGACCCAGGCTCAAATGTCATCTTTTAGGCCACTGATAAAGCATTCCATGAAGAAGGAATCAGACATGCCCTATATTATGAAATCCAATTTCTCAAATGCAATGATAAATTCTTCCACCATATAAAACTAATTCAACTTGGTAAAAAAACCTAGGTAGTGTGTGTTGGTGTCAAATCTCTCATAAAGTTTTTCCACAAACTTTGTCCAAGCAACATACCCTTGGCGTGATTTTTTTTCCATTTCCACCATTGCCAACATTCAATATCCAGATAGAGGACACTGTAACAAAGTTTGGCCAAGTCATCAGTGATGCCATGTAAGGAGAAGTAATGTTCCATTTGAGTGACCCAACCAGTGGGATATGAGTCATCAAATTTGTTCACTTCCACTTGCGGAAGACACAGATTATGATGAAGGGTGTTGGACTGAAAAGTATGGGAATTAGAGGAAGCAACACGTTTTGGGTTAAAAGGTTGTTCAAATGAGGTAAGACCTCCGAGAATATTTAGTTTTTCCATGATTTGGGAAGTAAATGAGTCAATTTGGATATCAAGGTGGTCAATGATGGCCTTTTTCATGGGTTATTTCATGTATACCATGTGTCGCTTCGTGTCATATTTCATGCCTTCCTTTTTGGTGTCTAGAGTGGAATAGAGGTGGGTTTCAAGGTCTTGGTAGAAGGTGTGTGCCATGGTGAAAGGGAGACATGTGAATGGGGTGGGTGGGTCCGCATAGATAAGGGTTACTAATGAAGGGTATCACTACAATTAGTGAAAAGAGAGGAATCCAATCAAATAGGTGGGAGATAAGGGTGTCAGAGAGGGTGGATGGGTCCACGGGAAATAAAATATGAAAAATGATAGATACCACTATGATCAGGGAGAAAAGGGGAATCCAATGGGATAGGTCCCAAATAAGGATTTCGAGAAGGGGGTTGGGTCCATAGAAAACAAAAAAAGGCTTACAAATGATAGGTTCCACTACAATCAAGGCGAAGAGAGGAAGTAATTGTGAGAAAATAATCCACTCTGATTATCATCATATATTCAACAAAATGCAATAAAATGAAAACTAATAAGTACCTCATGCCAAAAATTTCATTTGAGAACAGAAAGGTGAGTGAAGGATGGAAAGGTAGATGAAAGAGTATGTAAAGGATGCCAAAAACTGGACAAAAGGATGACAATATCCAACCCATCATATGTCTCGAGTCCCTGACCATAGTCATGGGACAAAAATAAGAGTGTTCAACCTTAATCCTTTCTTGTTAGGCTCAAGTGCCATGGATGAGTCCTCGAACTACCACATATGACATTTGTAGGGTATTAATTGCCTCTAAGTGCAATATGGATAACATGACTAGGTTAGTTGTGAACCAATAATGGGTCCCAAGGTCTATCCAAGGTTAGGGGAGGATGACAATGTCCTTGCACCCTAAATGACACTTTTGGAGCTCAATCACCAAGAAAAATACCTACAATCCATAAAGCATTCCCTATCTTGAGCTCTTTTTTGATAATGAGTTCTTTATCATGGGACATTATGATATTTTCAATAGGACTAATGAGTGTTTAGGTCTTATAAATGGTTAGGGAAAGATAACAAGGTCCTTGAGAATTTAATAAATCTTAATCTCAAGCATCATGAAAGATGCATTGAAACACCACAAATAACCTTTCTATGGGATTTTTGGTCTCTAAGTGGGGTATGGCCACCAATAAATGATTATGGGTGGTAATGATCGGTTTAGGAACCTAGACAATGGTTAAAAAGGAAAATGAACCTTCTATGCCTTAAATTATATGAACAAGGCCTCCAACCATGACACATGCCCTCTTTGTAGAGTCTTTCACCTCCGAGTGGCATTCCAAGAACCATTAGGTGGTTTTGTGCAAAGGGGATGGGTCCATGGGCTTTGACTATGCTCTAGAGAGGAAGATAGGTCATATTCCTTTAAAATAAGGTTTTAGTACTAACTATTTTATTTTGAAAGATGTCAAGGAAAGGAAGTTTTACATGGTTTTATTTTATGTAAAACTAATGTTCATGCATTCGTATGAATACAAAAAAATAAGAGAGAATACTTATATTTCTCTATGTGTTGGATGAGTTGGATGCTTTGATTTTAGCTTCAGAGTGACAACCCTAATGGTTTAAGATACACAAATGAAAACACACACATTTTTCCATCTCAATAGTCTTATCTTTGTTTTCAACAAGACTTTTAAATATGGTTTTCATATTTATCACCAATAAAATTACATACGCTTATAGAGTTATGCATGTAGATTCTAAATTTATATTCTAAACATTTAAAATATCTAAAATTAATAAATCTATCAATATAGAGTTATAGAGTTATGTAGGTAGATTCTTCTAAACATTTAATAAATCTAAATTTAAAATAAATCTATACAAATATAATTAAAATATAAACTATATTCTAATAACACAAAGAAAAACAATTTATTATTAAAAAATACATTAATTAAAAAACATTTTAATCTTTTCACACGATGATAACAAGAATCGTGTTATAACTTAAAAAGAGCCCCATAAAAGTTATGGCCATACCAATTAAACAACTACGACCACTCTTCATCTCTTCATGCTCTTGAGAGGATTAGGTATTTGTAATACCCACATATCCACTTTGGCTTTAAACACCATAAGATTATGGTTAATTAAAAAATAACAAAAATATAAAAAATTTAGATTTTTTTAATTTTATTTAATTTTTTATTATTATTATAATGTATGTTGATTTAATATAATATATTATATTAAACTAAATTATAAATTAAATAATAATTTAGTTTAGCTTTAATGTTAAACATCAAATTGGTCTATGAGATCATTTTGTTTGTGGGATAAGGGATTTATTGAGACATCAAATTAGTTTATAAGATATTTTTGTTTATGAGTTAAGGGATCTCTTCCACCTAACAATTGGATAATTAAAGTTTTTGTTTATTGGATTCGATCCAACGGCAGGTTCCCCTACGACTAACTTGTTACGACTTCACCCTAGTCGAATACCCCACCGTGGTATGCACCAATAAGACCACATTATATATAGTGATAAATGCCACTATTGATTGGTAGGGTGGGGGGAGAACCGTATGGAGGGAACAGGGTTCTCATTCGATAAGATCCTCTTGTTTATGGGACAAGTGATCTCTTCCACCCAACAATTGGATTACTAATTTTTTTGTTTATGGGACACAGGATCCCTTCCGACAACTATTGAACTACTAAAATTTACAGAAATTAGTTTATAAGATCCTCTTGTTTACGGGACAAGTGATCTCTTCCGCCCAACAATTGGATTACTAAATTTTTTGTTTATGGGACACAGGATCCCTTCCAACAACTATTGAAATATAAAAATTTACAGAAATATACACACCCTACCCCCTCTAGATATGAATTCACAATTTTTAATATAAAAATAATATTAAAAAAATTAATTATTGAAAAATAAAAAATAAATTGAGGTGTATGAGATCATTTTGTTTGTGAGATAAATGATTTCTTGAGACATCAAATTAGTTTATAAGATCGTCTTGTTTATGGGACACGAGATTCCTTCCACCCAACAATTGGACTACTAAAATTTTTGTTTATGGGACAAGGGATCCCTTCAGACAACTATTGAACTACTAAAATTTACAGAAATACACACACCCTACCCCCTCTAGATATGAATTCACAAATTTTAATATAAAAATAATATTAAAAAAATTAATTATTGAAAAATAAAAAATAAATTGAGGTGTATGAGATCATTTTGTTTGTGAGATAAAGGATTTCTTGAGACATCAAATTAGTTTATAAGATCCTCTTGTTTACGGGATAAGGGTTTCCTTCCACGCAACAATTGGACTACTAAAATTTTTGTTTATGGGACAAGGGATCCCTTCAGACAACCATTGAACTACTAAAATTTACAGAAATACACACACCCTACCCTCTCTAAATATGAATTCACAAATTTTAATATAAAAACAATATTAAATTTTTTTTTTATTGAAAAATAAAAAATAAATTGAGGTGTATGAGATCATTTTGTTTGTGGATAAAGGATTTCTTGAGAAATCAAATTAGTTTATAAGATCCTCTTGTTTATGGGAGAATGGATTCCTTCCAAGCAACAATTGGACTACTACATTTTTTGTTCATGGGACAAGGGATCCATTCAGACAACTATTGAACTACTAAAATTTACAGAAATACACACACCTTACCCCTTCTAGATATGAATTCACAAATTTTAATATAAAAATAATATTTTAAAAAATAATTATTGAAAAATAAAAAATAAATTGAGGTGTACATGAGATCATTTTGTTTGTG
>ML795453.1:407941-434581 GCA_009831015.1 Picea engelmannii
CACACCTTACCCCTTCTAGATATGAATTCACAAATTTTAATATAAAAATAATATTTTAAAAAATAATTATTGAAAAATAAAAAATAAATTGAGGTGTACATGAGATCATTTTGTTTGTGGGATAAAGGATTTCTTGAGATATCGAATTAGTTTATAAGATCCTCTTGTTTATGAGACAAGGGATTCCTTCAAGGCAACAATTGGACTACTAAAATTTTTGTTTATGGGACAAGGGATCCCTTCCGAAAACTATTGAACTACTAAAATTTACAGAAATATACACACCCTACCCCCTCTAAATATGAATTCACAAAATTTGATATAAAAATAAAATTAAAAAAATTAATTATTGAAAAATAAAAAATAAAATGAGGTGTATGAGATCATTTTGTTTGTGGGATAAATGATTTCTTGAGACATCAAATTAGTTTATAAGATCCTCTTGTTTATGGGACAAGGAATTCCTTCCACACAACAATTAGACTACTAAAAGTTATTTTTTAGATAAAAATAACTATTCTAAAAATGAAAAAATCAATTATTAAAAAAAATAAAAATAAGAAAGTTAAGTCGACACCATTCCTCATTCCTCTCTTTATTGATAAGTTATATAAAAACAAAGACATACATATATATAAACATCCATTGGAAATTGCTTAAAGGGTGTCACATATTGTTGGTGCAAAGGAGAGGACGTTCTTTTCGTTGTCGTAAAGTATCTGGTAATTCTATTGTTGGACGTTACCGAATTTGATGATATTACCTAAATTACCGCTGGTCGGTGACATTGCAAGTCAGACAATGTCACTGGTGCTATCAGGGAATAAGTAGTTCTCTTTGGGCACATCGTAATCTACTCTGAAATGGAATGTCATAGACGAGAATCTTACATTTGAAGATCCCTGCTGGTTAAAGAAAAGGTAATCATTTGAAGGGTCTAGGCCAATGCTAGAACCATCAACCCGTGGGAGATTAATCGATGACACCATCGCTTCCTTCACAACATCATAAGTAGCCCGTTGCAGATAAGTGAGAGTGGTTCCAAAGTCTATGATAAGTCCGCCGGAGCCATCAGATTGAATATCGAAAGTGCCAGTTGGGAGGGATAGCCAATGATTGACCACCAACACTGATTCCCTCCAATGAAAGATAATAGTGATTGGTTGAGATTCTTTGAAGAATAGGGGTGGAAATGACAGTGGTGGATTTCAAGCTAGCTGTGTTGCCAATAAACAAAGGGTTGGTTTTGGAACGAGAATTAGTACGAGAGACGAGGTAGTAAGAGAAATTACTACCCATCGATGGGCCCAGCTGAGAGACTAAGGAGAGAGGGCCTCGTCCAAAGCCTACTAATCCCCCTACTTCATTGAATCCCTTTCCTTGATTGTCATGGCCGCAACCAAAGAATACTTATAACCTCATTGATGTGTGTACTCAATGCTTTTCTATGGCTCAATTTATAACCTCCAAATGGAATTGAAGAGTCAAATCAGAGCGTTTCCAGTATATGGAAGGTCATGGATCATGGATCTTGTGACATGGCATGGAAACTTGACATATTTTCAATTTTTGAGCACAAAACCTGATTTATGTGGGTTGTAATGGAGCAACCTGCATATACACGAGTTGTCTAACTGTGGTCTGTGTATATAGACAAAAAATTGTAATTTTATCTCTGGAGTGAGAAAAATGGGGTAACTTGAGTCTGTAGAGGGAAATGGAAGGCCATCAAAGAAATATGCATGGAGTGTGGAAAAAAATGCTATAATAGTAACAAAGTCTAGTGAATAGACTCTCGCCACAACTAGTTGTACTAGTTGTTTCTATGTCCAATCCACGAGTATGCATGTCATGCATAATACGTTTCGAATGGAATTGAATGTCTTTTCACATGAGGGACAAGTAAGTATTAGATCTTCTAAAATTTCATATGGATGATGTTTTACAGAGTAATGGTTTGTAATGACCACCAAGAGGATTAGTGTCATGGAACAATATGCAATACATAAATGTACTTTCATTTTTGTTGAATAGCAAGTACCTTCTCTTCCTTGTTAGTGACCAAACTGCGATTGATATATTTAGCGAGTTGTCTAGCCATCGTATGCAAAATGTACCCCCCTATATTCCTCTCTCATTTTCAGGTTTATTTGTAGATGTGGATAACCACATCTTTGAAAGATACATACCAACATCATGAATTAAATGCAACTAATATAGAAAGTTAGATGTCGATTCATACTGAAATGATTCTAACACATCAATGTTTCCATTGTGAAAGAACAGGAGGAAGTGATCTATCATCCCATGGTGAAACTCAATTCAAGAATAACGAAAATGCAAAAAAACTTGTAGTGCATCAAACAGAGAGTCCCCTGCAGTGTATGAAAATGAAACTAATATGAAAATACCATTGCAACTAATATGGTCCTTGCATCACTCTGATTGAGTGAGTGACTTATTGAACATCATGTCTGATTAATCAGATGGAGTATGGCTTCGAGAGATGATGCAGTTGATGCTATCAGATGATACTAATAGTGGTGATGTTGCTCATGAGTTAATATACGTTATCATGAGATGGCTTGTGTGGCTATGATGATGCTACCGGTTGAATGGTATGTTTGTGCTCAAGACCATTTCTTTACTACCTACCTAGCTAGGAGGGAGTGTTTATATTATGGTAGCTGCGAGAGGTATTAACCTCTACATGTAACCTTTGACGAGACTAGAATATTCTGGGAAGCAAGAGAAACCATAAACATATGTGTGAGAACCCTAGAAGACACGTCGACTCAACAAAATATATAATATTAAGGTATTATACTCCAGGAAGACAAGTTGGCTCCAAAGGAAAAAGATAAACAAAAAATGTAATTACCAGAAAGTTAGGTCGGCCCAACCAGAAAAGTCATTGGACAAATTAGTATAAATAGAGGACGTCTTAGCTCATTTGTTCACTCTCTCTCACCTAGAAAATCAGAAATAGTGCGCAATTTTGGAGAAGGAGTGCAGTTGCAGCTATTGCAACTTGGATTTTTGGTCTTTGGTTATGGTTTGGACTTTCTGCCTTGGTTATGGTTTGGATTCTACTTTGGAGAGAAGTATGCTACTTTGGTTGGCTATTAGTTCTAGGGTTTTCTTCCATAATTATTCTATCTATCAAGGTTAAATGTGCTCGGGGGTGGCTGCGTGCCTATGGTTGGATGACAATATTGCTATATTGTCTATGGATAAATGTATATAGTCGTGTGACACCATAAGGAAGGGTCTTGAAGGAAGGATATGATGTGATACAAATGGTTAAGCCTTTTGACTCCGATGCATATGGTCCTATGAGTATGCTTTTTTAGTGTGTACAAAGTGACCAGAACTCTGCCTAAAAAAAGGGCTAGCACTAGTGGAGACCCAAAAACTTTAACAAGAAACAACTTTTGAACCAGAGCTCAATTATAAGCATGGTGACAGTCGTTTGAGGTGATGATGAGAAGAATATGATGAAACCTAAGGTTCCCTTCTACACAAATAAATGTTTTTAATTGAGACTTGTAAGTTGGAATTTTGTTGAGTATGATTTAAAGATGGAAAACATAACAAATAAACATTTAGAAAAACAAATTATGATTACATAGTGCCTATAAATCCTTGAATGTACAATTTGATCGGTAGTTTCAATATAAACATAAAAATATAACAAGTCAAAACACCTTGCATCTTAGAAACCTAGACCTTACATAACTAAATGAGGACAAAACCAGTAAAAAAACAAATGTCGCAAATAATGTATCGAGAAATATTTTTTGTCTCTATGTCAGCCACCAAGACTGTTATTTAAAAATTGTAAATGCCCTTTTTTTGTTTCTGGCAGGAATGGGCCTTGGACTATCCTGCAACTTCTGAACATGTCAAACTTGGTAACTATGAATATAATTTTGGCTAATAAGCAGTGTGATTTGTTCAAATTTAGGGAACCTCCTAGTGGATTTCATCAAGAAATTGACACAAAATGGTCAAAGTTTATGTAATTAGTGTTCTCCTAACATTCCGTGCAACAATGTTTCACATCCATCTTAATTTTGTTTCTCCTTATGATCGAGTTTATTCCATGGTGGACTTTAAGAATAATACCATTTTCTTTTGTTACATTAGGCCCTAGGGTGTAAACAAATTCCTAGAGTATACACCACACCACCTTTTATTTTTGTTACAGTATAAATTACAAAGTTAAATTATTTCAACAACAAACCACTGAGAAAAAAATCCTAGGAAAACCTTTTAAAGATGTCAAACAATCAATATATTGTTTCTTTCCTCTAATTCCAGTTTCACATTTCAATACCACCCACTGCATGAAAGACGGTGAATGTAATATATGTATTACTATCTGTATTAAATTGCCAATACAATGATTCCATAGATATGATCAACAATAAATATTAAGAAAAGGTATTAATGCACTTCAACGGGGCATCAAATGCTATAGTCCCTAGCCATTCATCTTTATTGATAAATTATATAAAAACAAAGATATATATATATATATATATATATATATATATATATATATATATGCAACTGCTTAAAGGGTGTCACATACTGTCAGTGCAAAGGAAAGGACATTCTTTTCATTGTCGTAAAATATCTGGTAATTCTGCTATTGGACATTACCAAATACAGTGATATTACCTAAATTACCGTCGGTGGGTGACATGGAAAGGCAGACAATGTCACTGGTGCTATCAGGGAATAAGTAGTTTTCTTTGGGCACATCATAATCTGCTCCTTTGAAATGGAAGAAGAAGAAGAGGTAATTTTAACGTCCACGAGGCTAACAATAGCCTATGGGACAGACTGCCTCACACATTGATTTCAGCAATTCAGCCCTTTTCCTGTTCAACTTGATGATGAGCTCCCCTAATTTCTCCATTGTCCCCTCGCTGAATAAGTCATTCCAAGAGCTAAATGTCAAGATATTTATATAGTTATCCATGTTTTCTTTGAAAGATTCACACTAAAATGAAATGATTTTCTGTTTCCACTTTTCCGGAGGTGCAAAACACACACATCCTTTCTTCCCAAGCTTCTTTTGGTCTTTTCCAGTGCCCAGTTTTACAATGGAGTTGATGGGAATTGGTTCTTAATTGGGCAATAAGAATTTTGGCTCTCCAATATATATTGGCCCTGATGTACGTTTTTTGATGATGATTGTATATGGGGTTAAACTCTTCAATATAATACTTTTTCTTTCTCCCGAGCCCTTTATCCCAAGTTTTCTTGTGGAACCTATCAATAAAAAAAGCCTTTATCTCTTTATTGTTCGTAGGGCACTTGTTCAAGTGGATATCCCATTTACTAAGCCATTTAATATTTTGTCTCATCCACGTCTTCTTCCTTTTGCACAATATGTCATTGAAGACGACCTTAGGCCACCGACTGTCTTCCATTTGCTCAATTTTTTTTAGATATCTTATGAGACGCACCATAGCAATTGATTCAATAGGAGCAACCCCCATTTCACTCAGCATGATATCATAAGGGACTAAACTTTTAATTTTAAACTTGTTTATGATCAAGCGTTTTTGAATCTTATCAATTTGTTTCCACTGTAAGTCAGATGTGCTGCTGGCCCACACTTTACAACCATATAGAACCACCGGGATCACCAAAATCCCAAAGAGAGTTTGCATAGTCTTCCAATCCCATAGCTCTGCTTCTCTGCATCTATTTTGAAAAGCATAGAATGCTTTCCAACCTCCCAAAGTTTTTTTCTTTCTACAGCCTTCCCAACTTAGATTTTTGTTGAAGTCAATTCCAAGGTATTTGTAATCTGCCACTTCTTCAAGGGTGTTGCCTTCAAAGTAGAACTTGTGTTTCTTATGTTTTCTTTTGCTAGAAAAAATTACCACTTTCGTCTTGCTAGTATTGACTTACATTCCCACTGTACTACAAAAGCAATCAAGGGAATGACATAGACGGGAAGCTTGCATATCAAGGGGATAGCATAGACGAGAAGCTTGCATTTGAAGAGCCTTGCTGGTTAAAGAACAGGTCCAGGCCAATGCTAGAGCCATTGGCCTGTGGGAGATTAATCGATGACATCATCGCTTCCTTCACACATCATAAGCAGTCTATTGCAGATAAGTGAGAGTGCTTCTAGAGTCTATGATAAGTCCACCGGAGCCATCAGATTGAATACCGAAAGTACCAGTAGGGATAGATAATGATTGACCGCCAACACTAATTCCCTCTAGTGAAAGATAATAGGAATTGCTTGAGCTTCCTTGAAGAATAGGGGTGGAACCGACAATGGTGGATTTCAAGCTAGCGGTGTTGCCAATAAACAACATGGGTGACATGAGAAGGTTTTGTGCAGTGGAAGTAGGTCTCAAGGCTTAAACATGGTTAAGAGGGGAAATCAAGGGCTTAAACCATAATTGGTCCTTCTTGAGATCAAGCACCATGTTTTGTGGAGGAAAACAATTTAGCCTTAGGCCCTAAATGTATCTTCTTTGTCTCAACTGCCATGAATAACACCTACAAACCAAAACACATTCCCTCTCTATGGGTCTTTGGCATGAAAGTTGGATATGGACTCCATCGATATGTTTTGGACACTGAGTGTAACAACCGAGTTTTGATCTCCAATATAGCATTATATATTTATTATTATTATGAATGGATGCATGCCAAACAATGTAATATGTAAACATTGTACATTGAAAATAAAAAAATAAAATACACCGCCGATGTTGGACTACGATTGTCATTATACCAAAACCCAGAGGAATTAATATTCGCCACAATATCCAAAATTAGGATCCACGAGAAGGGGTTAACCCATGTTGTGAAACTCATGAGAAGCATTTAACCCAATGTTCAACAATCTCCCCCCAGCGTGTGTCTAGTGAGTTTCAAACTCGAGACCTATTGCTCTGATACCATTTTTTGGACTATGATTTTCGTTAGACCAAAACCCACCTGCATTAATTTCTTCCAGAATCGCCAAAGTTGGGATCCATGAGAGGGGGCTAACCCATGTTGCGAAACTCGCAGTAAGTGTTGAACCCAATGTCCAACAACCAACCGTACACAGGTAAGTACCATAGTAATGGGGGACTATGATTATATAATAGCCCCCCATTACTATGGTACTTACCAAGCCATCTTCATTAATCAATTTTTCATTTAGCCATTTATCCCTTTGATGTATTCAACACTAAATCATTGAATTCATGTAAGTGGTTGGGCGATGGAGTCATCCCACTCAGTTATGACAACATGGGTTGGTTTTAATCATCCTTAGGGAAAGAGTAAGAGTTAAGAAAGAATGGGAGAAGAGGATTTTTCGATTAGGGAGGAAGAAACATTTTTATAGTTAGCCAGAAGGGTGGAAAAACATAGATAAGTGTTATAGAAGAGTGGCCAGCCATATTTGTTCGACAACATAGGTATTCCAACAAAGGACGAACACCTTCAGTAACCAATCACATAACCAGATCAAATATCAACACACCGATGTTTTCACGTGGTAAAACCCCTACGGGGAAACATCCACGACCCCAGCCAACATGACCACTTGGAGTAGTTTATTAATGCAAAAGAAAAGAATTACAGATAAATTTTACAAGAGAATTTCTCACAATCGATCATCAGCAAATGACCCTCCATGCTCTTTAAATAGAGATCGTGGACCAATATGGTGTTAAGCCACAGATCAATGGTCATTAAAATCGAGGAGAGTGTGAACCACCAGATCACTCTATGTTGGGAACATATCGTGACCGATGGATTTCCTAACTACAAATGCATACTAATGCATACTAAAGAAACACACTAAGAAACTGACTTTTACCTAACGACACATTAGACCAAGTAGATATTAAGAACAACTTGGGATAGGATTGAAGGATTTATAGTGGTGACATGATAGGAGAAGGAAGGAGGCATTAGAGCCTATCCCCCCTTAATGACAATTTCCTGAACTCCTAACATAGATTGAAGTTTGGAAAACTTCGCTTCTGTAAGAGACTTTGTGAAAATGTCTGCAACTTGATCTTCTATAGGGAAAAAGAGAACTTCAATAACTTGATCATGAATGAGCTTTTTGATGAAGTGCATGTGTATCTCGATGTGTTTGCTATGCTGATGTTGAACTGGGTCTTTAGCGATCTTGATGGCACTCTTATTATCACACCAAAGGTTGGTCAGATGTTGTTGCTGGAATCCAAACTCTGAATGGATTTTTAGAAGCCACAAGGCTTCCTGACTTGCATTTACCGTTGCTTGATACTCTGCTTCTGCTGAAGAAAGTGCAATAGTCTATTGTTTCTTATAGGACCAAGTGACAGGTCCTGAACCAAGGATGAAAACATAACCTGCCATAGACTTCCGATCATCAGGGTCTCCAACCCAATCTGAATCAATGAAACCAACCAATAAAGGACTCCCCCCCTTAACTGTAATGTATCTCAAACTAAATTGTACCACGAACATAGCAAAGTATCCTTTTAGCTACTTTCCAATGGTTTTCATGTGGTGTTTGCATATACCGGTCAACAAGACCAACAACAAAGGAAAGATCAGGATGGGTATGAGTCAAGTATAAGAGGCTAACAACTAACTGACGGTACAGGGTGGCATCAACTTCGGGAGAAGTACAAGTGGAAGTAAGATTGACTCCAGACTGGAAGGGAGAAGGGGTTGGTTTACAATCGTCCATGTGAAAGTGACGAAGGTCACAAGCATACTTAGACTGGAAAAGAAAAATTCCTGCATTGGTTTGTAAAACTTGGAGGCCAAGGAAATAGTGAAAAAAGCCTAATTCTTACATTTCAAATTTATTCTTAAGGCTGGTTTTCACATGGTTTAAATTTTTTTAGTCACTACCAATAAGGATAAGGTCATCAACATAAAGGACAAGGATTATGAGATGGCTTCCTAATTTCTTGGTATAGACATTAGGATCAGAATGACATCTAGAGAATCTAGTGGCAATAAGAAAGTTGTCCATTTTGGCATACTAAGCTCGGGGATCTTGCTTGAGACCATAAAGAGATTTCTTAAGCTGCCAAATAAGGCTAGAGTCATTATGGACATAGCCAGGAGGTTGTTCCATGTAGATTTCTTCTTGCAAATCTCTATGCAGGAAGGCGGATTTAACATCCATCTGATGGACCTCCCATTCATGTGATGCAGTAAGGGAAATAACAAGTTGAATGGAATTCATTTTGGCTACAGGGGAAAAGGTTTCATTATAGTGAATTCCCTCAACTTGGGAAATTCCTTTGGAAACTAACCGAGCCTTGTGTCTTTCAACACTTCCATCGGATGCATACTTAGTTCTATAAACCCATTTACATAGGACAAGTTTTCTTCCTTTTGGAAGAGGTACAATATCCCAAGTATCATATTCCATTAAAGAACGATACTTTTCACTCATTGTTGTATCCCAATCTGGATGACCTAAAGTTTCTGCAAATGTCTCTGGATCATGAGTTTCTGAAACTTCAGCCAAAAGAGAAGAGGCTTGCTGGAACTATGAACGTGTCCAACATTGATCTGAAGGATCACCGACAAGATCACCATCTGCTTCTCGTGTTGAACAGACCATCTAGGAAGCGATGGAGCTAGTGCTGGTTCAGGTTCAAAGGACTCATCTAGAGGAAGGTGAGCATGTGGAGGTGGATTTTCATCCTCACTGTCATCATCTGAAGAAGAAACCAGAACATAAGAAGGAACAAACGTCAAAGATGGATCGCAGGCCGAAGAAGGCACAACCACCGAATTAGGCTCGCAGGCCAAAGAAGGCACACATGTCGAATTAGGCTACCAAGCCAAGAGATTTTCATCAAATTTAACATCTCTTCTAATAATAATTTCATTACAATGTGTTTGAAGAAGTCTATAACCTTTGACATCTTTAGAATAACCAACAAATATACACTTTTCACTTTTAGGCTGTAATGTTTTCCTTTTCTCATCAGGAATGTGAGCCCATGCTATACTGTCAAATACATGGAAGTGACTTACATCTGGTTTAATTTTAGTCCAAGCTTCTTCTGGTGTTACATTTTTAAGATCCTTTGTGAGAGTGCGATTTACTATGTAATTTGCACAGTTGATGGCTTCCGCCCAATACTTTAGACTTAATCCCTTAGATTGGATCATACAATTATCCATTTCTTTTAATGTGTGTTTTTTTCTCTCAGCAACACCATTTTGTTGTGGTGTATATGGAACAATGTGTTGCATTTGGATTCCCTGTGTAGTGCAGTAAATTGTAAAATTATTGTTCACATATTCGCCTCCATTATCCGTTCTTAACCTTTGAATTTGATGTCTAGATTTCTTTTCTACAAGGGCCTTGTAGGCCAAAAACTTGTCAAAAACTTCTTTCTTAAGTTTTAAGAAGTAAAACCAAGTATGTGTGGAAAAGTCATCAATGAAAGTTAAGAAATACTTGCACCCAAAAAAAGAAGGAGAAGAAAGTGGACCACACAAATCACTATGAACAAGCTGCAAAGGACCCGAGGCGTGCCAAGAGGCACGTTTGTCAAAACTGTCCTGATGATGTTTGTCGAGAACACAACCAACACAAACACTATCTCTACATGAAACAAGAGGAAGAATAGTCACCATCTGTTGATTACATAGTTTCTCCAATGAGCGATAGTTTAGATGACCAAACCGCTCATGCCAAAGTTTTCTCAAGTCATCACTATGAGCAACAAAAACTGATGAAAAATATGATGACCAAAAGTTGTCAAACTTGTACAACCTAGTAATATCATCAACAATCCCAGTTGCAAGAACATGCTTAGGATCTCTTAGATCCTTGATTACAACTTGGTGAGGTGAAAACTCTACGGTTTTACCTTCACCTGAATGAGTGATTTGATATACTGATAGAAGGTTACAAGAAAGACTTGGAACACATAATACATCATTGAAATGACCATTTTCTATTTGAACTGTTCCAGATCCTTCAACACTAAGAGATCTATCATCACCAACAAATATTTTCTTGGTGTTACATTCATTTAGAGTAGAAAATATGTCTCTATCCTTAGCCATATGATAAGATTCTCCATAATCAATAAGCCACTCTTCAGAAGTAGAGTAGAAGTAGAAGTTGTATTGAAGGAGAAACCAGAAGCTGAAAGTGCATGTCCATGAGAAGGAGAAGAAGAATTAGAATCAATACTGATGTTGTGCTTCTTCATCGTTGCTTCTAAAGTTTCCATCTTCTTGAAACATTTGGACTCATCATGACCATCTTTATCGCAAAAGTTGTAATGTCTATCAGTCTTCTTATTTTAATATTTTTTTCCTTTGTCTCCATTGGGAGCGAAATCTGTCTAAGTGGGTTTGGGACCCTTATATTGTTTATTATTGTGGTGAGGATGTTGCTTCATGGGATTCTTGGGTTTATCTTTCTGATGGACAACTAAGGCTTTGTTGGAGGTACCTGCAGTGTTGATCACTCCAAGTTGTACTATCTTATATTTCTCTCTAATCAAAGCATCACAAAAGTTCTCAAGACTGGGTTTTTGATAAGATGCCCCTAGAGCCTCTTGCATGGCATGAAAAGGTAGATACAAACACAGAATATGCACTACCTAGCTTAGAAAGAATAATATAGATACAACGATCTTCGTCTATCTTTATCTTACATTCTTCACATAAAGTTCTAAGTGTTTCAAACTTAGATAAAGTTAGTACTCGATTTTCTAACTGTTGTGATCAAATAATATTGTGTTTACCGAACACAGATTCAATCTTTTCCCAAGATTCTTTGGTTTTATCAATTGATTGAAGGTGGAACCTTAAATAAGGAGAGATGGACATTCTGATTAATCCACGTTCTTCGTCATTCCTATTATCCCATTTGTCTTTCTTATCAGCATCATTGGGTGATGTTTCCTTTGTTGGACAACTGAGAGGGGGGGGGGGTGAATCAGATGTGACTGTGCATAAGCAATTATATCCATTTATAAATTCATTACAGAACTTCTCAATGATGATCACAATAAATAAGCAGTAGAGTATTCAACATCAATCACACACATATATAGTAGAGAGACAGATATTCCCGAGGAAACCCATAAACAGTGAAAACCTCTTCTTCTTTATATGATAATTATTTTTTGTACATTATCAATCTTATGAGAACCAACTCATAATGAGGCTACAACCTCTGTTTTGCAAGCTACTACTTGTTGAGAGCACCAACTCTCTGATTTCTCTAGTACCAACTAGAAGGAAGCACCAACTCCCTCACTGTTCCAGCACCAACTGGATGGAAGCACCAACTTCTAGTTACACAGGTACATACCTGTATATCAAAGAACACTTGTTCTCCCTTGCACCACCCTGCCACCCTGATTTCTCTAGCTTCAATCGGATGGAAGCTACAACTCCCCTGTGTTCAACCACCCACTTGAACCTCTAAGGACAACAGTCCTCCCTAGCACCTCCCTACCACCCTGATTATAAATCTTTGCTACTGAAACTTATTATGGTGATACAATGTTTATCAATGGCTTACCAGTCTCATCACTATTCTACTACACTTCTCTGCTATGCTTGCATCAGTGTCTTCCTACACACATTCCTTGCGCTTTCTGTTCTTCTGCCTTCTATGCTATGTGCGCCATGTCCCTTCTATGCACCATTCCTCTTCTGTGCTTTTCAGTTGCTTCCCCTTGCCTCCTTCTTCACACTTGAATCATTCTCAATAGCAAAAACCACCATCTCTTCTCTGTTCTTCATTTTTATAGTCTCTGTGCCCCTTGTGCATGTTGTATTCGCAATGCTTCTGCGACCTCTTCCAATGTCGAGTCCTTTGGTGATCATCATGGAAACTCTTCGTCTTCTATGGCGGTTACCCCCATGCATTCATCCTCATTGGGCATTATGATGAGATTCATTAACTTCTTTGGCAGTATAGACTCTTCGTCCTCTCTTGCATATGTCAATCATCTCTATGATCGGTCTTCATTGCACAAGTAGATGCCTCGAGACTCTTCGGCTCCTCTGGAAATCACCCTGAAATCTCTTCGAGTCCTTTGACAGAAACCATCAGTAGTTTCTAACAGCTACAGTGCGAAACTTTGTAGCCTTATGCCTTTGGAACCTTTCACCTTTCCTTTCACATGTGCCCTCAGGTGGTGACCAAACACCTATTTATAAGGTGATTTCGTGACTCGCGTTTTGGGGATTCTCCCATGAGTCTCCTTGACTCCTTCCTCTAGAATTCTTGATACTTGGAATGGAGCCTAGATATGTTAGCTCCTTCTATTCATGTGACCATTGGCGATAACCAAGTGCTTATCCATAAGGCACTTTCACAATTCACAATTCGAGAATCTAGAGATGAGGCATCTTGACTCTCCAAGTTGCGATCTTCGAAAAGGAGCTTGGCAGCTCTATCTCTGCTCTCCATCTCTCGATGATGTGACCATGAGATATGACCACTGGCTAGTCATTTGAGCACTTCGCTCTTCAGATCAACGGTCCACGATCTGTGGTGATCAGATGGCTATCCTTCATCCTGGAACATCAACTTTCAGTACTTTGGGTGAGTATTGATGCTAAAACTCCCGAAACTAAACTCCATGAGTGACATCATTCTTGCGTCACTCAATGATGTGTCATAAGCAGAGTGGTTGCCATGTGTCACTCAGATTTGTTATTTCCAGTGGCCTGAGATGCCGAGTAAACTTGACACTTTTTCTTGTATGATTTCACCACGTGTCCTTGCTGACATAGACTTCCACTTGTCCTTTTTGACATGGTCTGTCATGAACTACCTCCTGGATATGACGACCCAGATTTGTCCTTGATCCAAGGGCTCAGATCATATCGTGATTTCACATATCATGAGTTGGAAGGTTAGATCACTTCGTGCCTTTGACTTTCCAGTCAGTGAAACGATGATCTTTCGCCATGTGTCCTATGGAACCAACGGTCCAAATATTATCGTTATTTCACCACATGTCCTTCTTTGATCGACCATCCAGATTTCTCCTTGATTCGATGGCTCAGATATTTTTGCAACTTTGTATATCGCAAGTTGGAGTGATAGGGTACCTCGTGCCTTTGAATTTCTAGTCAGCGAAATGATGATCTTTCAACATGTGTCCTCCGGATCCAATGATCCACGTCTATCCTTGATGGATAGCCAAGATTCCTTCACAGTTTTGGAGAGTTGGATGACTCTTGGTCTTATCCACCTTGCAGCTTCACCAGATCTAACGGTTGTTGGTCCTTTGTAATTACTCCAGATATGACGGCTCAGATCTTATTGTGAGTTGGAAGGTTAGAGAACTTCCTTCCTTTGACATTTCATTCAATGAAATGTTGATCTGTGACCACATGTTCTGCCTGAAGATGGAAGATCCTCCTGCTTTCGGGATTTTGTAAGCCCACTTCACCTTGCACTTTAAAGAACGTGCAGGTTCTCCTGGATCAAACGATGGTCGGACCTCGCGCTCGGATCTAACACCTGAGATCTGTCCTCCATCTGTGTGCTTCGTCCTATCTAAATTTAGATTTAACGATCATCAAAAATTATAAATGGGATCCAATGATCACTATCACTTCTCCCCCCGAGATTATGCATCCTCCCGACTTGGAAGAATTTCTAAGTGCCAAAGGCCTCGACCTTACGCTATCTCTCTTGAGATTTGGCAATGAGTTAACCTCGACCCTGACGCACACCTATGCACTACGTGCGACTTTGCGCTAATCCTCCTGAGCTTACGTTGTTCCTGTTTTTCCATCGATGCACACTCTGATATTTCCATCAATGACAAGAACACTCTGCTTATAAACATTCCAAGAATACCCCCCTTTGTCATTGATGGCAACCCTGAATGGCTGCGCTATTCTATTTGGACTTCCAACTGTAGCATCTAGTCTAGACCACTCCTTTTCTCCCCCTTTGACATCAGTGTCAAAGAAAACATGCTCCCCCTGAGTTGTTGCAGTATGTTTAGGAGGTATCATATATTCAACCAACACAAAATCCCCCTGATAGGATGGATTCTCTTTAGATGTGAGATGGGATGACACCCAACTTCTAACGAAGATATTCAAAAGGTATCTTGGCTAGAGGTTTAGTAAAGATGTCTGCAATTTGTTTTGTGGTTGGAATGTAATGAACTTGAATAGTCTGATTAGTGACATGCTCTCTCAGAAAATTGTACTTTATGGGAATATGCTTGGTCTTGGAGTGGAATACAGGATTCTTTGACACACTTATGGCACTAGTGTTCTCACAATGAATTGGGATCGGTGCAGTATATTTTACCTCCAAATCTGCAAGTGTCTGAATCATCCATAATACCTGAGTGCAACACGTAGCAACAGTAATGTATTCTTCCTCTATAGTTGATAAAGAAATGGAAACTTTCTTTTTGCTCAACCATGCTACTAGAGAATCTTCTAAGAAGAAAGAACCTCCACTCGTGCTTTTCCTTTCTTCAATGCAGTTAGCCCAATCAACATCTAAGTAGATTGATAATTGAAAAATCTGATTCTTAGGATACCATAGGCCATAGTTCATTGTTTCTTTCAAATATCTGAATATCCTTTTGACAGCTAGCAAATGACTATGTTTAGGTCCATACTAATATCTTCCTACCATTCCAACAACATGCATTATGTCTAAACGATATGTTGTGATGTACAACGGGCTGCCTATCATTGACCTATATGAAATTTGATCAACATCAGGTGAGTCATTATCCTTGCTTAATTTGCATCCAGTAACCATAGCTGTGCCCACAAGTTTAGAATATTCCATTTGAAACCTTTTCAACATTTCTCTTAGATATTTTTCTTGAGAAATGAACATTCCTTCAGACCTCTGAGTAATTTTTAGACCAAGAAAAAATGATAGTTCACCTATCATAGACATTTCAAACTCAGACTCCATGGAAGAAGCAAACCATTGTACCAATGAATCCTTATTACATCCGAAGATGATGTCATCTACATAGACCAACACAACGAGCAAATCATTACCCTCTATTTTGATATATAGATTGTTGTCAATTGTTCCTCTCTTGAACCCTTTCTCTTGGAGATACGTATCCAGTCTGTGATACCAGGCATGCGGGGCTTGTTTTAACCCATATAAAGATTTCTTCATCTTGCATACAAAGTCAGGGTTATCAGACAGTTCAAAACCCTTTGGTTTTTCCATATAGACTTCTTCATTTAAATCTCCATATAGAAAAGACGACTTGACATCTATTTGATAGACTTTAAACCTTTTATGACAATCATAGGCAAGAAATATTCTGATAGCTTCTAATATTGCTACGAGCACAAATGTTTCATCAAAATCCAGTCCTTCTATTTGAGCATAGCCTTTACAGACCAATCTTTCTTTTGTTCCTAACAACTTGTCCCTGCTCATTCAACTTATTCTTAAAGATCCATTTGGAACCAATGATATTTTTACCTTCAAGTCTAGGGACCGTCTCCCACGTATTGTTTTTCTCAATGTGATCAAGTTCATCATTCATGGCTTTAACCCAATGGTCATATTTGCTAGATTCATTAAAATTATTGGGTTCCAGCATGGATATGAAGTCTATATGTGATTGTTCGGTGTTTTTGATTATCTTTCTCCTGGTTTTTACACCTTTGTCTTTTTCACCAATTATCTGACTTGCAGGATGATTCTTTTGAGTGATTCTGGAGGAGGAATTTGATGTTGTCTGTTGATTTGAGTATGTCTGAATATTTGCATCTTCATCTGGCTCAGAATATTCTTGTTCTAATTCTTGGACCTTTTCATCTTCAACTTCATCTATATCCTTTGTTATTGATTAAGTATTGTTCACCTCTCTTTCTGGGATTCCTTCATCAACTTTTATGTCAATACAGTCAACCAATCTATGCGACCTCTTATTATAGCATATGTATCCTTTATTGTTTGTAGCATACCCTAGGAAGATGACTTCATCAACCCTATCATCATACTTTCCAAGGTTCTCATCATTATTCTTTATGTAACACTTACTCCCAAAGACTTTGAAGTGTTTGATTGAAGAAGGTCTCCCATACCATAGTTCATAAGGTGTCTTGTCGGTGTGTGGTCTGAGGTGGGCTTTGTTAAGAACATGGACTGTTGTGTGTATTGCTTCTACCTAGTAGGTTTGACCAATGTTCTTCTCATTCATCATTGATCTGGCCATTTTATGCACTGTTATGTTTTTCCTCTCAACTACTCCATTTTGTTGTGGAGTTCTTGGGATTGTGTATTCTCTCTTGATCCCATGTTTATCAAAAAATTCCTTGAACTCACTTGACATAAATCTGCCTCCTCTTTCTGATCTTACTGCCTTTAACCTCTTGCATGTTTGATTCTCAGTTAAATCCTTAAATATTTTAAATTTCTCAAATGCTTCATATTTTTCCTTGAGAAAGGTAGCCCAAGTAAGTCTAGAGTAATCATCAATGATCATCATGAAGTAGTTTTCTTTCCCTATGCCTTCCTATCTTGGTGGTCCACATAAATCCATATGAACTAGTTGGAGTGGTTTCTCTGTTGAAGTAGAACTCTTGGATTTAAATTGTTTCCTGGTAATCTTTCCTACTTGGTAGGGTTTACACACAAAATCTTGTGGTTTTGATATTCTTGGAAGATCTTTTACCGCCTCAATATTTTTGAGATTGATTAAGTGATCAAAGTTTAGATGTCCAAGTACTCTATGCCATAACCAGCTCTCATCATGTTTTCTTAGATGACATTCTTCTCTATCTTCTTTCAACACATATGCATTATTTTTTGTCCTTTAGCCACCACTTGTCCTGATTTTATAGACTTTATGTTGCAGTCCTTGGAAGTGAACACCACTTCACATCCTCTGTCACACATTTGACTTACACTGAGCAGATTATGTTTCAACCCATCTACAAGAAGAACATCTTGGGATTTTCCTTTTCCATTACTTAAACTCACCATCCCTTTACTCTTGATTTTACATGGAACATCATTTCCAAAGGTTACATTTCCTGATTTGCTTTCACTTAGAGATAAAAACTTGCCTTTGTCTCCCATCATATGTTTGGAGAATCCACTATCCATATTCCAAGGGTTCTTTTGTCTTTGAGCTGACAACATTAATCCACACTTGTCACTTTCTTTCTTCTTCCAAACCTTGACATTTTCAGTAGGGGAATTCAAATCTGGTTCATAGTTCCTTAAGCGACAATCAATAGCTTTATGTCCATAGTTATGACAGATGTAACATTCTGGTTCATCGAACAAAGGATCATAACGATTATTATGCTTAACCTGTATCCTTTTCCCATCCATCAAGTGATTTGCATTCTGTGGTGGTTTGTTACTTGGTTGTCTCATTCTTTGTTGTGGAAGATATCTATACCTTGAATGTCTTGATTGTTCATATATCAATTTTAAAGAATAGTTTACAACTTTATGACCAAAGTTAGGACAGAAAAAACAATATCCATAGAAAAAAAGTTGGTACCTGGAAAATGGTTGTCTTCATTGAGAAGGTCAATTTCTTCCATGATGATGATTTCTTTGAACATAGAGTACATGATTTCTCTAATCTATAGTTTCAGTTTTGGTACCTCTTTCATTTCTCCTCCTGGGCAGTTGATTATCTTCTTTTGTTTCTGCAGGTTTTTTATTGTCATAGATGGTAGATTTGACAAACTTGATGGGTTTGTTGTTGCTTGGATGATCACTACTTGATCCCTCTTCATAACCCATACTTGTTTTCATCTTTGAGTTTCTTTGTTGATTCAGAATGGTGGCCAATTCTTCTGAGGCTTTGATACTTGACAGAGTCTGATGATACAAGGCTTGAAACTTCTCCATCTCTTTCCTAGTTTTCACTACTTCTTCCTCCAGAGCTTCACATCTTGCCTCTTTTCTGATAACTTTTGTTTCAGAATGTCTTCGATTTTCTTTGCCTCTTCTAATTCCACTTTTAGCAGGGCAAAGTCTTCGTCAGGGTCTTTACTGCCTTTCTTGAACTATATCAACACTTATTTTTTCTTTCTCATCTTAATTCTGAGTCTGTCAAGCTCTTCTAGTGCACTGATCAGTAATCCTTCCAGGTCAAC
Source organism: Picea engelmannii (assembly GCA_009831015.1). Taxonomy (NCBI): domain Eukaryota; kingdom Viridiplantae; phylum Streptophyta; class Pinopsida; order Pinales; family Pinaceae; genus Picea; species Picea engelmannii. Next base: position 427,055 of record ML795453.1, read on the forward strand.
CACAACTTCTTCTTCATTAGCATCACTTCCTGTGATTTTATTATCATAATCCTCTTTGGCCATAAGTATGAAGTCATTTAGTTTATATTCAATAGAGGAGTCATTGACTTCATCATCTAAAGGATCATCATCATTGTTTACACAGAGACTTTTCTTCTTAAAATTATTCTCTTTAAAAAAAATTATGTGTTTGTTCTTCTCTTCATCATCATATGTCTGATCCTTTCTTTTGTGAGGACATTTATTTGCAAAATGACCTATCTTAACATAGTTGAAACATTTGAAAGGCATTTTACCTTTGTATTTTCCTGATCCCTTCTTCAGTCTTCTCACAAATTTTTCTTCAATTTCATCAGGCTCAAAATCCTCATTCTTGTCTGCCTTAATGATGCTTCTCTGGAGGTGGGTTTATCTTTAACTATTCTCATTTCATATGTAGTCAACGTTCCTATAAGTTGATCAAAATCCAAGGCTTTTAGATCATTAAGTTCTTCTATAGCAGAGACCTTCAGGTTAAACCTATTTGGTAGAGATCTCAAAATTTTCTGAACTAAAGAAGGTTCCTCAATTTTTCCACCAAGTGCTTTCATTGAATTTACCAGTTCTTCAAATCTCAGAAAGTACTTTCCAAAAATTTCATCCTCTTTCATATTCAGTTTTTCAAACTGTACTCTGTAGGTTTGAAGCTTGGAATCCTTTACCTTCCCATTACTTTCATAACTGCTAATTCATTTGTCCCACATTTGTTTGGCAGTTTCTAGGTGCATAACTTTTACAAATTCTGCTTTTGCAAGCCCACTCAAGATATCATTCATAGCCTTAGCATTGAAGCTGAATTCTAGCTTGTCATCCTTATTAGCTAGTACAACTGGCTTTGTATAACCAGTCTCTACCACATCCCAGACATCTTCTCCTAAAGCCATTATGTCGGTTCTCATTCTAACTTTCCAGAAGGCAAAGTTTGTTCCATTGAAAAAAGGGGCCTTATTGGTTGAAGTTACTTCATGGCTTTACATGTTTAAGCTCTAGGATCTACCCTTAGATAAAAGGGGTCGACTCTAATACCAATTGTTGGAAAACTAAGAGGGGGGCGGTGAATTAGTTGTTACTATTCTTAAACAATTATATCCATTTATAAATTCATTACAAAACTTCTCAATGATGATCACAATAAATAAGTAGTAGAGTATTCAACATCAATCACACACATATATAGTACAGAGACAGATATTCATGAGGAAACCCATAAAGGGTGAAAACATCTTCTTCTTTATATGATAATTATTTTCTGTACATTATCAGTCTTATGAGCACCAAATCATAATGAGGCTACAAACTCTATTTTGCAAGCTGCTACTTGCTGAGAGCACAAACTCTCTGATTTCTCTAGCACCAACTAGAAGGAAGCACCAACTCCCTCACTGTTCCAGCACCAACTGGATGGAAGCACCAACTTCCAGTTACATAGGTACCGACCTGTATATAAGAGAACACTTGTTCTCCCTTGCACCACCCTACCACCCTGATTTCTCTAGCTTCAATCATATGGAATGTACAAATCCCATGTGTTCAAGCACCCACTTGAACCTCTGAGGAAAATAGTACTCCCTAGCACCTCCCTACCACTCTGATTATAAATCTTTGCTACTGAAACTTATTACAGTGATACAATGTTTATCAACGGCTTACCAATCTCATCACTGTTCTTCTACACTGCTCTCCTCTGCCTGCATCAGTGTCTTCCTACACACATTCCTTGCACTTTATATTATTGTTCCTTCTATGCTCTATACGCCATGTCCCTTCTATGAACCATTCCAATTCTGTGCATTTTAGCTACTGTACCTTGCTTCCTTCTTCACACCTGAATCATTCTCAACAGAAAAACTGCCATCTCTTCTATGTTCTGCATTTTTATAGTCTTTGTGCCTCTTGTGCATGCTGTATTCACAATGCTTCTATGATATCTTCCCATGTCGAGTCCTATTGTGATCATGATGGAAACTCTTCGTCTTCTACGATGGTTACCTCCATGCATTCATCATCACTAGGCATTATGTTGAGATTCCTTAGCTTCTCTGGAAGTCCAGACTCTTCATCCTCTCTTGCATCTGTCAATCGTCTCTATGGTCAGTCTTCATTCCACTGGCAGATGCCTCAAGAATCTTTGGCTCCTCTGGAAATCACCTTGAAGTCTCTTTGAGTCCTCTGACAGAAACCATCAGTGGTTTCTAGCAGTTACAATGCGAACCTCGGTATCCTTATGCCTTTGGCACCTTTCACCTTTTCTTTCACATGTGCCCTTAGGTGGTGACCAAACACCTTCTTAGAAGGTGATTTCGTGACTCGCGTTTCGGGGATTCTCCCGTGAGTCTCCTTGACTCCTTCCTCTGGAATTCTCGATACCTAGAATGGAGCCTAGCTATGCTAGCTCCTTCTATTCACTTGACCATTGGCGATGACCAAGTAGTTATCCATAAGGTGCTTTCACAATTCACAATTTGGGAATTTGGAGATGAGGTATCTCAAATCTCCAAGTCACGATCTTCGAAAAGGAGTTTGGAAGCTCTAGCTCTGCTCTCCATCTCTCGACGATGTGACCAAGAGATATGACCACTGGCTAGTCATTTGAGTTCTTCGCTCTTCAGATAAATGGTCCACGATCCGTGGTGATCAGATGACTATCCTTCGTCTTGGAACTTCATCTTTTGGGACTTTGGGGGAGTATTGATGCTAAAACTCCTGAAACTAAATTCCAGGAGTGACGTCATTATTGTGTCACTCAATGACATGTCATAAGCCGAGTGGCTGCCACATGTCACTTAGAGTTTTGATTTCTAGTGGCCTGAGATGTCGAGTAAACTTGACACTTGTCCTTGTATGATTGCGCCACATGTCCTTGCTGACGTAGTCTACCACCTGTCCTTTCTAACGTGGTCTGTCATGAACTACCTCGTGGATCTGACGGCCCAGATTCATCCTTGATCCAACGGCTCAGATCATATCATGATTTCACATATCGCGATTTGGAAGGTTAGAGAACTTTGTGCCTTTGACTTTCCAGTCAGTGAAACGACGATCTTTGACCATGTGTCCTATGGAACCAATGGTCCATATATTATTGTGATTTCACCACATGTCCTTCTTGGATCGACGGTCCAGATTTCTCCTTGATCCAACGAATCAGATATTTTTGCAACTTCGCATATCGCGAGTTGGAATGATAGAGCACCTCATGCCTTTGAATTTCTAGTCAACGAAATGACGATCTTTCGACATGTGTCCTCCAGATCCAATGATCCATGATTTTCATCAATGGACGACCAAGATTCCTTCACAGTTTTGGACACTTGGATGACTCTTGGTCTTATCCGCCTTGCATCTTCACCAGATCTAACGACTGTTGGTCCTTCGTAATTACTCCAGATATGACGGCCCATATCTTATCGCGAGTTGGAAGGTTAGATAACTTCCTTCCTTTGACCTTTCAGTTAGTGAAATGTTGATCTATGACCATGTGTCCTGCCCAAAGATGGACGGTTGTCTTACTTTCGGGATTTTGTAAGCCCACTTCACCTTGCACTTTAAAGAATGTGTAGGTTCTCCTAGATCCAACGATGGTCGGACCCCGCACTCGGATCTAATGCCCGATATCTATCCTCCATCTGCGTGCTTCGACCTATCTGAATTCAGATCTGACAGTCATCGAGAATTTTGAATGGAATCCAACGATCATTGTCACTTCTCCTCTTGAGCTTACGCATCCTCCTGACTTGGAATAATTTTTAAGTGTAAAATTCCTCGACCTTACGCTATCTCTCTTGAGCTTTGGCAATGAGTTAACCTCGGCCCTGACACACACCTACGCACTACGTGTGACTCTGTGCTAATCCTCCTGATCTTATGTTGTTCCTATTTTTCCATCGATGCACACTCTGATATTGCCATCAATGACAAGCACACTCTGCCTGTAAACATGACAACATCCTTTCCCAAGGTAATTTGGTACAAGCCTTTACTTCTTAATAAATCCTCCATATGGGATTTCCATTGGAAGTAGTTGGTTCTGGTAAGTAAGAGATTAATTGTAAAATCCATATTAAATATTTAGATAATATGGATTTAAAAACTGAAATTGATGATCTGAATGGAAATATCTCAAAAATTTATGCGATTTAAAAAAAAATGACACTTAAAACGGATTTCAGATGTGAGAGTTATGCCATTTAAAAAAAAGGAATAAACGGTAATCAAAGGACCACGTGGTGGTGTAAGTTTCTTTATGAAGTGACCCACTTTTATGAAGAGAAGTGTGGATCACTTTTACAATGAATTTACTTCATACAAAATAAACAACTCTAAAATAAAATATTAAAGCTACTTATAGTGATTCACTTTTATACTTGAAGTGAAATACCCTTTACAATTTTAGCATGAACTTTTTCAAAAAAAAGTAACAAAAGAGAGACTTGAACTAAAGACCTCTTACTTAATAAGACAACTTTTAACCAAATGGTCTAGCAAAACATATTGTAATGTTCAGAAGGAGGATTGTTGTTTTTGTTGTTGTTGTTGAGCATGCTAAAAAAAAACTCTTTTCACACAAGAAAAAAATTTCGCTTCTCGATGACAACAAGGGTTAGATATTGGTTATCTTACTTGGAAGATGCATCTTTTCCTATATATTTCTAATTTTCCGAGATCATACACAGATCTAAAATAGTAACAACCTAGAAATAAATAATACAAAACTGAAATAAATTCAAAATACTACTCTGCAAAAATTTAAAAAATGTGTATTCAAGCTTTATACCTCTAGATCTAACTGTAATGGTCGTATATTGGGAAAAAAGAAACCTTTTCAAGTCAAACAAAAAGTGTTCCTGAATTAAATGAGTGCTCTGGATGCCTTGGAACAGTCCTCTCAACTTGAAAATGTACGTAAATGACATAAAATGGAGATGAGGCAACTCGGCTTCATGATCTCGATCTACAACAGGAGTGGATATTCAAACAGGCTCTAATACCATGTTTGACAACATAGGTATTCCAACAGAGGATGAGCACCTTCAGTAACCACTCATATAACCATATCAAAGATCAAAACATCGATGTTTTCACGTGGTAAAACCCCTACGGGGAAACATCCACGGCCCCAACCAACGCGACCACTTGGAGTAGTTTATTAATGCAAAAGAAAAGGATTACAAAGAGATTTTACAAGAGATTTTCTCACAATTGATCATCAGAAAATGACCCTCCATGCTCTTTAAATAGATATCATGGATCAATCGGGTGTTAAGCCACAAATCAATGGTCGTGAAGATCGAGGAGAGTATGAACCGTCGGATCACTCTATGTCAGGAACATATTGCGACCGCCGGATTTCCTAACTACAAATGCATACTAAAGAAACACACTAAGAAACAAATTTTTACCTAATGACACATTTGACCAAGTAGATCTTAATTAACTTCTAATTGTTTAAATATCCTAACAATATTGCATATGGAAGGTAACATTTTGAATCTAGTAATTGTGCTAAGAATGAGATTGGTATGCCTGTGAGTGATTCTTGTTGAGAAAGTTAACCAAAGAGAAAGTGAGTGGCTTGTTGTAGAGAAAATTTGTGCAACATGTTGGATAGGTTTTGTATTCTTTTCATATATGTGGGGTTGTGCATCAGATTCGATGACTGGGTCTGATGATCCATCTCCCATTTGTTATTTTTTTTATGTGCATCAAGTTCTTTTCTCAGGGGGGAGGAGGAATGCACCCTGATTACATGGAGTGTTCGGCTCCGAGCGGTAGCCTAGAGCTGACATGGTTCAGGGAGGCGCCCCAATTTTTTTGGGGGGTGAGGTTTTTTCTATTTTAGCGTTTTTGGTACTTTTAGTAGTTTTCTAAGTTAATCATCGATTACTGGATTAGGGTTTTGGTAGTTGCAGAAAACCTAAAATATTGTGTATATATTGTATTTTGAATGGTAAAATTAATACAATGAAGAGTTGAGAGGTGCAACACCAAGGAAGGTTGGTTTTCTCTTCGTTAATGGTTCAAGCATAAATATCTATGTACTATGTGTATTAGCCATTGATTGATTTTTTTTTCTTAGATTTTGTATTCATTTTAAAATAAAACTTACATGTGGTATCAAATAACATTTTTGGCTTCAGGAGGATGCCTTTGTTACTAAGGGTTTGGTTCAATATTGATAGATCAAGTTTATCTTGGGTCTATGATAAACTTGGGTTCAGTGGGAGCCCTACAAAGGTGATTCATGTGTTGAAAGATAATGGAAAGCATTTCTAGAATCGAGATTGAGAAGTTCAACAATAAAAACTTTGAGCTATGGAAGCTCAGGACGAAGGAAATTCTTGTAGATAAACAAAAATGGAACGTTGTGAATCTTGGTACATGACCTACTAGAACACATCCTACTGGTACACAACATACTAATACATAAAATACTAGTACAAAAACTATTGGTACACAAACTACTAGTACTCAATCTACTGGTATGTCGAAAGAATATTGGGAGAAGATGGATAGAAGAGTAAGGAGTACGATTTGACTCAGCCTAGAAAATTCAGTGTTATTGAATCTGTCAGGAGAATCTTCAACCAAGGAACTATGAGAAAATTTAAGGAATTTGTATCAGTAAAAGTCCTTGGTAAACAAGTTGTTTCTTCAAAAGAATCTATATCATCTTAGGATGGAAGATGGAGGTTCTGTGACCGAGAATCTAAATGCCTTAAATACTCTAGTAATTCAACTTAGATCTATTAATATTATGCTTTCAAAATAAGATAAGTGTATTACTTTATTATGTTCTTTTTTCCATGCTCTTGGGATAATCTAGTTGTAGAAATTGGTAGTACCACTCAATCTGCATTGAAATATGAGAATGTAGTTTCATCCTTGTTATCAGAAGAGATGAGGAGGAAAGGAATGGATAGTCATAGCACAAAAACATTATTTGTAAGAGGTCGTTCCAAATATAGGGATACAAATAAATATTTGGCAGGGGAGGGAGGGGGATATAAATCTAAAGGTAGGTCTAAATCCTTAGGAAAAACTTTGAGAAAATGATGGAAATGTGGTAAAGATGGGGATTATAAGAGAGATTGCAGGTATAATAAAGTTGATAAAGAAAAGGGATCAAATGATGCCTATTGCATAGAGGTGAAAGTCTCCAAAGAAGAAGGAGGTGATGTTTACCTAGCATCTATAGGTACACATGCAAATCATGATGTATGGTTGATCGAATTAGGTGCATCATTTCATATGACCCCTCATAAGTAGTGGTTCAATAAATATGAAAAGTATGATGGTGGTGATGTCTTATTAGGAGATGAATCGACAACCAAAATCATGGGACATGGAATGTTTAAGTTGTTGTTGAAATTGTTGGATCATGTTGTCATTGATGCCAATGGTTTGATTACTTGGGAGATTGTTGGATCATATGTCATTGATGTAAATGGTTTGGTTTGATTGATGTCATTGGTTGATGTCAAGTAATTG
>ML795453.1:451507-473864 GCA_009831015.1 Picea engelmannii
TATTAAAATAACCTTAACTAATTATTTAATATTAATTAGTTATTCTTGATTATGATTAATTTAAGTATAATTAACTCTTTAATCAATATGGTTAATGATTGATTTAATTATTAATTAAGTCATTAATTAATAAAGTATTAAATCAGAATTGGATAATAATATAATGTAATATTAAATTGGGTTACGTATCCCACAAGGGATAACATATTCAATACATTTGGATAAGGGTAATTAAGTCAAGGGATAAGGTATTTAATAAGGGATAAGGATAATAAAGGAGTTGGGTGAGGAGGTAAAGGGAGGAAGGCGGTGAAGGAGGGATAAGGATGGAAGGAAGGAGGGGGAGGAGAACATTCTACGGGGAATGTTTTCTTGCTATGGGAGAGAGCCGAGAGAGGTTGTGAGATCTATTTGATCAGGCAGGCACCGAGTTTCTAGAGGATTTGGGCTCGGAGGGCCAGGATATCCGTAGATATCCTGGAACTAGGTCGTTTTCCTAGTTGGAAGGGTGGACAAGAGGTTTTGGGCAATTATTTTCTGTGTTTGCAACAGGACTGGATTGTGTAGCAGCAGGACTGGATTGTGTAGCAGGTAGCAGCAGGAAGGTAGCAGCAGGAAGGCAGTTGGAAATTAGCATCAGTGTTAAGGTACTCAATTCAAATTTATGCATTACTCATTGATAAATTTTAATTTTACTTGCATAATTCTTCTTTTATGAATCTGGTATAAATTGTTGTACATTTGGTAGGATTTGGTAGAATTTTTAGACATTATTTTTAAAAACCAGTCATTACAGTTGCCCTAATACAAATATCCACATTTTCTTGGTTCAGTGTTCATATCCATAGTCCTATGGTGAGGCTACTGGAAATCATTTTTGGGAATATTCCATGGAGGAGGAGTAAAACTCCCTCCTCGAGAACCAGACTTGGGATATGGTTACCCTTCCTTTAGGAAGGAAACTTGTCAGGTGAAGATGGGTCTACAGGACCAAGAGTGTAGTGGATGGACAGGTTAACAGATAAAAAGACAGACTAGTTTCCAAAGGATTTCAACAGGTACACAATATTGACTATGATGAGACCTTCACTCCAATATCGAATATGGATTCCGTATCTTTGGAACTTTCCATTACGGTAGCCAAAGGATGGGAATTCTATCAAATGGACATGAAGAATGCATTTCTTCATGGATATCTCTCGAAGGATATCTAGATGGAGCAACCCCAGGGATTTATGAAAGGTTCATCTTTGGTTTGTCGACTGAATAAGTCTCTTTATGGACTCAAGTAGGCCCCAAGGGCATGATATGCCGATATGGAATCCTTAGTACTTGTTGTCACAGAACTTTGTACCATGTAAGTCATACATGAATGTTTACATGCTCATGACGATTGATTCACTTTTACTCCTAGTTCTGTATGTTGATGATTTTCTTATCACCGGTTGCTTGACTTCAACTATTGCGACAATCAAGAGGATTCTGAATGATAGGTTATTGATGACATACATTGGTCCACTACATTTATTCCTTGGACTCAAGATAATTCAAGATGCATCAGGCATCAAACTATCTCAGGCCAAGTATGCACAATATATCCTTGAGATATTTCACATGAAAAATTTCAAGTCTTCCATGACTCCTTTCCTATCATGAGCCATACTTGAGGATGGCGGGGGCACTCCAATAGTGGAAAACACATTGTAGATACAACTAGTGGGGATCTTGTTGTATGTCACACACTCCAGACCAGAACGCTCCTATGCAGTTGGAACAGTCTCTAGGTTCATGCAGGAGCCACATGAGCTATGTTGGAAGGATGCAAAGCATATCCTTCAATACATACAAGAAACCATCACCTTTGGGATTCACTACGCAAAAAAATCTGCATTGGACCTCATTAGGTTCACTGATTCTAACTGGGCTGGTGATAACATTGATCGCAAGTCCACTTTTGGTTACTCACTCAGTCTTGGTTTCGAGCCTATTTGTTGGTTGAGAAAGAAGCAGGTTGTTATTGCTCTATATTCAACCAAGGCAGAGTACAAAGGGGTAGTTAACATGACCATTCAAGCTATGTGGCTACAACATTTTCTCACTGAGTTGGGCATTCAATTTCACCGGCTGATCGTCATTTGGTGTGAAAACCAGAGCACTTTGAAGTTCTGCAGAGATCCAGTTCATAGGCAGCGAACAAAGCACATCGAGATCCACATGCACTACATCTAGTACTTAGTACATGAGGGGATCATCGACCTAAATTTCTTTCCTTCAATAGAACAGACTGTAAACATATTCAATAAGAACTTCATTGAGTAGAAGTTAAATTCTTCATGCACTCGTCTCAGAGTGAAGGACACAGTTTCCTAGCAACTGTCAGTTCTTATTTTTACATACATTTTAATTTTATGGGGGGGGGTCCCATGAGGTTTTCCCTCTTTCCTCTTTTATTTCAATGTATCTTTTGTATTTGGGTACCTGACATGGACTCATTTCTAGGACCCATTCTTTATTTTCACCATAGTGATGTTCAGAGGGGATCGTTGGAGATACTTCACACACACCTTAGAATTATTTTTCCTAAGTTTTTACTTATGTTTACTAGTCATTATTCAGTCTCCTATAGTCTAGGGATAATATTCCTCTAGGGGAATATTCTCTTTAGTTCACATTTCAGTTTGATCAGTTGAGTGGAGTCTAGATGCCACATTGGAATCATCAGCATGCAACATTGGGATCATCACCAACTAATGTACATTGTCCTTGGGATCATCACCACACTAGCGCAATACTCATAATTCCATTATATTCACCTCACTTGACTATGTTTCAGTTAGTTAACTGAAGACTGAGAGACTAGTTAACTCAGACTAGGTGGCAGTTAACCCACGTAACTGCCCGAGAGACTAGACTAGGTGGAAGTTTACTTCAATAATTTTTGGTGTTTGTCCACATCACTCTTGACCACCACTATGGTGCATTGGATTCTCCTCCAATTCACATTAGTTGATTTATACATAGTATATCATGTGTAAATTATCATTCATTCATTTGGTTAATGAAGATTCTTCCATTCTTTCTCTATTACTTCTCTTTTCTCATATTTTCTCTACAAACTGTGTATGTCATTTGTTATATAGATCTATTATGTGCAGGTTCAACACATTTACATCGTATCAGAGTCAACGAATTTCTAGAAAAAAGACACACCATATTATTTTTGCAGGTATTGAAGATTGAAGACAGCGGAAAAATGGAATTTCCAAAAGAATCCATTCTTACACCATACAATTTATTTTCATGGAAAGAGAATATGATAGTGCATATTCAAGGAAGAGGATTATACAGGTTAACCATGGACACAGAGACCGAACCCACATCATCCATAGAAAAATACAAGTATCTGAATCGAATGGATGAAGTGTTTGGAACTATTTGTAGTCTCATTTCTCACGAAATCCTCTTTCACATATCCTCCTGTAAAAACCCCCAATGAATCCTGGACCACCATGGAAGGGATTTTTGGAAAACAAGATGAGTTGATGGGACACATGTTCGAGGTGGAATTTCTCCCTTTGGATCCAAAAACCTTCGACAATATCCAAGACTTATTTACCAAATATAAGGATTTGTTGTCGCAACTCAAGGCTTGTGAGGTTGATAAATCTAAGGATGAGAAACAAATGTTTCTCACCATCCTCTCCAAACTTGGTTTGGAATACTCAGTTTTTGTATCAACATTTCATTCATTTAGGCTCACCTCTGGAGCCACCTGGAAGATGCTCTCTCTTGAGGTTTTTATTGAATCTTTAACACAAGAGCATAACAAGTTTATCAACATGGGAAAAATCAAAGGGCCAAAGGTGCATGCACTTACTGTGCATGATGGTATCTGTCATCAAAATAAAAAATCTAAAGAAAAACAAAAAAGGAAATCACATGCAAATGCAAAGAAGGAAGGGTACTCAAAAACCTTCAACGATGCCTCCGGATCCAAAGGTGGAAAGGGGAGAAAAGGGGAGAAATGCACTTACATCCACAAAGGATTCCATCCATAATCCGCATGTATGAAGAAACAGATAGATCAAATGGATCAAATACTTCAACAAAACAACCTTGGAGATCGCATCCTTGAGGGTACCAATAAGAAGAATCTAGAAGATCATAATTCCCAGAAAGGAAATTATAGACATTCTTTGATTGCCATCAAATCCTCTCCCAATTCTTGGATCATATATTCAGGTGCATCACACCACATGGAAGCCACAAAATAATTATACTCTTCATTGGATGCATGCAAAGGTCCTCCTATTCTAATGGGGGACAATTCTCCAATCAAGGTCACCGACAAAGGAATAATTGAACTCATAAACAAAAGCTTCGAGAATGTGCTACACGTTCCCAAAATTTCTATCAATCTTCTCTCTGTGTATCAGATGGAAAACTCTGGCACCGGAAAGAGAGTCATATTCACACATGCTGAAGTGCATATCTATTACATGCACACCAATTCTAGGGTTTCTACCGGTGAGGTAAATCATCAATCGAGACTCTACACATTTTCTAAATTTATTGAACTAGATTTTGCATTACTGCTTACCCATGTTGATGAAAGCCATAGGATATGGCACAAAATGTTTGGGAATTTAAATTTCATATATATGCAAAAATTAGCAAGAAGGGAATGGTTGATGGTCTACCTAACATCCACTTCTCCAAAGTAATTTGTGAGGAATGTGTTCTTGGAAAACACCCTCAAGAGAAATTCAATAAAGGAAATATGTAAAAGGCTTCCTCCCCTTTAGATATAATCCATAGTGACCTCATTGACCTTTTTCTGCATCCATCAATCCATAAATCAATGTACGTTCTCATTTTTGTTGATGATTTCTCACGCTTCACATGGATTTTCTTTCTTAGGAAAAAATTAGAGGTCTTCCAAAACCTCAAAGATTTCAAAGCCCTTGTTCAGACACAGTCAGGAAAGAAGATCAAATTCCTTTGAACAGATAACATGGGAGAGTATGTCAACCATGAGATAAAAAATATTTTTCATGAGGCCGAGATTCAGTTGCAGCACATGATTCCTTATACTCCGTAGCAAAACATAGTTGTTGAGCAGAAAAATAGATCTCTAAAAGAGATGGCATATTGCATGCTACATGCAAAGTCACTTCCATAGAGACTATGGATTGAAGCACTTAAATGTGCAACTGACATCCAAAATAGATCTCCTCATAGATATTTCAAGGATCAGAACCCCTACAAGGCTTGGATTGGCCTCAAATCGGAAGTGAACCAATTATGTATATTCAATTCTCATAAATGGGCCAGTATTCCCTTTGAGAAGAGGAAGGCACTTGATCCATAGAGAACAAAGTGTATATTTGTTGGATACCCTGACGATGTGAAGGCATACAAACTCATTGATATTTCCTCGGACTGCCTCATCATTGAGCGTAGTGTCCAATTCAAGCATAGTGTATCACATGTATCTCAACAGCTGAATGCAAACACTTTTGTTCTTCCACCTATTAGAGATGATGAGAATGAACATGTCGACTCTTCTTCAGATGAAATTTTTCATTCAGAGGATTCATATGATTCATATACCAAGTCAGTATAGTCATAGAGAGTCAATGGTTGTAGATGAATATGCAGAGCCAGAGAAGAAGCCAAATTGGGCCAGGACTACTCTTTAGGATGCAAGCGATCTTGTTGGGGATCCAGATGATACTAGGAACACTCGATCTAATTTTGAGAAGCCTCCTCTTGCACTCACTACCACTGAACTGATGCCACCCAAGCATATTTTCCTTGTTCAGTCTTCAGGTCCACGGTCCTATGGAAAGGATGTTGGAAATCCCTTTTGGGAATCCTCCATTCAGGAAGAGTACAACTACCTCCTCGATAACCACACTTGGGGTCTAGTTCCCTTTCCTTCAAGAAGGAAACTTGTCAGGTGTAGATTAGTCCACAGGACCAAGAGTGTAGTGGATGGATAGGTTAGAAGATACAAAGTTAGGCTAGTTTCCAAAGGATTTCAATAGGTACAAGGTATTGACTATGATGATACCTTTTCTCAAGTATCGAAGATGGATTCCATACATTTGGAACTTGCCATTACGACAACCAAAGAATGGGAAGTCCATCATATGGACATGACAAATGCATTTATTCACAGAGATCTCTCTCAGGAAATCTATATGGAGCAGCCCCAAGGATTTATGAAGGATTCATATTTGGTCTATCGACTAAAGAATTCTCTTTATGGCCTCAAGAAGTCCCCAAGGGAATGGTATGCCAATATGAATTCCTACCTATTGTCATAGAACCTTGTACATTGTAAGTCATACCCAAATGTTTACATGCTCAAGAAAACTGATTCACTTCTACTCCTAGTTCTTCATGTTGATGATTTGTTGATCATCGGTTGCTTGACTTTAGCTATTGTTGCAGTTAAGATTATTCTTCATGACAAGTTCTTGATGATAGACATGGGTCTGCTACATTTCTTCCTTAGACTCGATATCGGTCAAGATGCATCGAGCATCAAACTGTCTCAGGCCAAGTATGCATGATATATATCCTTGAGATATTTCACATGACAGATTGAAAATCTTCCCCGACTCCTTTCCTATCAGGTGTCAGAATTGAGGATGGCGGGGACACTCCACTGGTTTACAACACATTGTACAAAAAACTAGTGGGGATCTGTTGTATCTCACACACTCCAGACCAGACCTCTCCTAAGCAGTTGGAGCAGTCTATATGTTCATGCAGGAGTTGCATGAGATACATTGGAAGGTTGCAAAGTGTATCCTTATACACGTACATGGAACTATCACCTTTGGGATTCTCTACGCAATCAACTCTACATTGGACCTCATTGGGTTCACTGATTCTGACTGGGTTGGTGATCGTATTGATCATAAGTCCACATATGGTTACTTGGTTAGTCTTGGTTTAGGGCCTATCTCTTGGTCTAGAATGAAGCAAGATGCTATTTCTCTATCTTCATCCAAGGAAGAGTACAAAGTGGTATTTAACATAACCATTTAGGCTATGTGACTACAAAAGTTTCTCACTGAATTGGGCATTCAGTTTCACCAATCTATCGTCATCTGGTGTGACAACTAGAGCACTCTAAAGTTCTGTAGAGATCTAGTTGAGAGGTAGTGGATGAAGCACATTGAGATACACATGCACTACATTCTAGACTTAGTACATGAGTGGATCATCAACCTATAGTTATTTCCTTCAACAAAAATAGAATGCAGACATCTTCACCAAAACCTTCATTGAGAAGAAGTTCCATTCTCTCCGCAATCATCTTGGAGTGAAGGACACATATGCCTAGCAACTTCTAGTTGTTATTTTTACATACATTTTACTTTTAGGGGGGGCGGGGGACAGGGTTTCCCATGAGGTTTTCCCTCTTTCCTCATTTATTTTATTGTATATTTTTAATTTGGGTACCTAATATGGCCTCGTTGTCGGGACCCGTTCTTTATTTTCACCATAGTGATGTTCAGGGGGGTGTTGAAGATACTTCACGCACAACTAGTAATTATTTTTCCTAAGGTTTTCCCTATGTTTAATAGTCATTATTCAACCTCCTATAATCTAGGTAGAAGGTTCTTTTCAGTTTACACTTTATTTTGATCAGTTGAGTGGATTCTAGATGCTACATTGGGATCGTCACCATGCAACGTTGGGATCATCACTAGATAATAAAAATTGTCCTTGGGATCATCACTAGATAATAAAAATTGTCCTTGGGATCATCACTAGACTAGTGCATTACTCATGACCCTCTGATATCCTCCTCACTTATCTCTATTTTAGTCAGTTAACTGAAGACTATGATAATAGTTAACTCAGACTAAGTGGCAGTTAATTCCCGTAACTACCTGAGAGACTAGACTTGGTGGCACTTTATTCTTGTAATTTTGGTGTGTGTCCAGATCACTTATACCACCACTATGGTGCATTGGATTCTCCTACAGTGTGCATTAGTTGAGTTATACATGGTATATCATGTGTAAATTAACATTCATTCATTCGGCTAATGATAATTCTTCCATTCTTTCTCTCCTTCTTTTGTTTTCTCATATTTTCTCTTCAAACCATGTATGCCATTTGTTAGATAGATCTATTATGTGAAGGTTCAACACATTTACATGGTATTAGAAATGACGGATTTCTAGGAAAAATACACACCAAATTCGTTTTGTAGGTATCGAAGATTGAAGACAACGAAAAAATGGAATTTATGAAAGAATTCATTCTTACAACGTATAATTTCTTTGCATGGAAAGAGAAGATGATAGTGCATCTTTGAGGCAGTGGATTATACAGGTTAACCATATACATATTGATTGAACCCATATCATCCATAGAAAAATACAATTATCTGAATCAAATGGATGAAGCATTTGGAACTATTTATAGTCTCATTTCTCCTTAACTCCTCTTTTACATATCCTCTTGTAAAACCCCCAATGAATCCTGGACCACCATGGAAAAGATTTTTGGAAAATAGGAAGAGATGAGGGGATACATGCTAGAGGTGAAATTTCTCACTTTTGATCCAAAATCCTTCTATAATCTCGAAGATTTCTTTACCAAATATAAGGATTTGATGTCACAACTCAAGGCTTGCGGGGTTGATAAATATGAGGAGAAACAAATGATTCTCACAATTGCCTCCAAAATTGTTCTGGAATACTCATTATTTATATCAACGTTTCATTTAGTTAGGCTCGCCTCTGGAGACACCTAGAAGATTCCCTCTCTTGAGGTCTTTATTGAATCTTTCACACAAGAGCAGAACAAGCTTATCACCATGGGAAAAATCAAAGGCCCAACGGTGCATGCACTTACTTTGCATGATGGTAACAATCATCAAAATAAAAAATATAAAGAAAATTACAAAAGGAAAGCACATGAAAATCCAAATAAGGAAGGGTACTCAAAACCCTTCAACGATGCCTCTGGATCCAAAGGTGGAAAGGGAGGAAAAGGGGAGAAATGCACTTACTTCCATAAAGGATTCCATCTAGAATCCACATTTATGCAGAAATAGATAGATCAAATGGACCAAATACTTCAACAAAACAATCTTAGATCTCGCATCCCCGAGGGTGATAAGAAGAAGAAGGCAAAAGATTAGAATCCCCATAAAGGTAATTCTAGCCATGTTTTGATTGCCATAAACTCCTCTCCCAATGCTTGGATCGTAGATTCAGGTGCATCACACCACATGGAACCCCAAAAAGAAGTCTACTCTTCATTGGACGCATCAAAAGGTCCTCCTATTATGATGGGGGACAAATCTCCATTCAAGGTCACCGACAGAGAAATAATTGAACTCACAAATGAAAGCTTCGAGAATGTGCTACATGTTCCCAAACTTTCCATCAATATTCTCTCCATGTATCATATGTAAAAATATGGCACCGGAAAGAGAGTCATATTCACACCAGATGCAGTGGATATCTATGACATTCAAACCAATTCCATGGGTTCCACCAGTGAGGTAAATCATCAATCCAGACTCTACAAATTTTATGAATTTATTGAACCAGATTTTGCATTACTGGTTACCCATGCTAATGAAAGAAGTATCATATGGCACAAAAGGTTCGAGCATTTAAATTTCAGATATATGCAACATATTAGCAAGCAAGAAATGGTCAATGGTCTACCTGACATCCACTTCTCCAAAGGAATTTGTGAGGGATGTGTTCTTGGAAAACACCCTCACGAGAAATTCAACAAAGGAAAGACTTAGAAGGCTTCCTCTCCTTCAGATACTATCTATAGTGACCTCATGGGCCCTTTTCCACATCCATCAATTAATAAGGAAAGGTAGATTCTCATTTTTTTTTATGATTTCTCACGCTTCACATGGATTTTATTTCTTAGGAAAAAATCACAGGTCTTCCAACACCTCAAATATTTCAAATCCCTTTGTTTAGACACAGTTAGGAAAGAAGATAAAAGAAATCCAAATAGATAATGTAGGAGAGTATGTCAACCATGAGATACAAAATATTTTTCATGAAATCGAGATTCAGTTGCAGTACATGCTTCCTTATACTCCGCAGAAAAATGGAGTTGTTGAGTAGAAAAATAGATCTCTAAAAGAGAAGACATCTTAAATGCACATGAAAAGTCACTTCCACAGAGATGATGGGTTGAAGCACTTAATTATGCAACCTACAACCAAAATAGATCTCCCCATATATCTGTCAAGGATAAGACCCCCTATGAGGCTTGAAGTGCCCTCAAACTGGAAGTGACCCACTTTCATATATTTGGTTCTCATGCATGGGATAGGATTCCCTCTAAGAAGAGGAAGGCACTTGATCCACATAGCACATAGTGTATCTGTGTTGGATACCCCAATGGTGTGAAGGGATATAGACTCATTGATATTTCCTAGGACCGTCTCATCATTGAGCGTAGTGTCAAATTTGAGGAAAGTGTCTTGCATGTACTTCAATAGCTGCATGCACACTTTTTTCCGTCCACCTGTCAGAGATGATGAGCATGCATATGTTGGTTCTTCTTCATATGATATTTCTGATTCATAGGATTCATATGATTCATATACCGAGTTAGTACAATTATATGTAGAGTCAGTGCATGTAGATGCAGATGCAGGGCCAGAGGAGAGGCCCAAGTGGGCCAAGACTACTCTTAAAGATGTAGGAGATCTTGTTGGGGATCCAGATGATCCTATGAGGACTCAATTTTATTTCGAGGCACCTCCTCTTGTACTCATTGCCACTAAATCGATGCCACCTAGGCATATTTTATTGGTTTAGTATTCATATCCACAGTCTTATGATCAGGCTACTGGAAAGACCTTTTGGGAATCCACCATGCAGGAGGAGTACAACTCCCTCCTCGAGAACTAGAAGTGGGATCTGGTTCCTCTTCCTTTAAATAGGAAAATTTCCAGGTGCAGATGAGTCTACGGGACCAAGAGCACAGCAGATGGACAAGTTAGCAGATACAAATCCAGGCTAGTTTCCAAAGGATTTCAGTAGGTACATGGTATTGACTATGATGAGACCTTCATTCCAATATCGAAGATGGATTCCATATGTTTGGAACTTTCCATTGCAACAACCAAAGGATGGGAATTCCATCAAATGGATGTGAAGAATGAAGTTCTTCACGGATATCTCTCTGAGGATATCTAGATTGAGCAGCCCCAATGATTTATGAAGGATTCATATTTGATCTTTCGACTAAAGAATTTTATTTATGTCATTAAACATGCCCCAAGGGCATGGCATTCCAAGATGTAATCCTACCATCTGTCATATAAATTTGTACGTTTAAAGTTAGACCTGAATGTTTACATGCTCAGGATGAATGATTCACTTCTACTCCTAGTTATGTATGTTGATGATTCTATGATCATCGGTTTCTAGACTTCAGTTGTTGTTGCAGTCAAGAGGATTCCGCATGACAGGTTCTTGATGAAGGACATGGGTCCTCTACATTTATTCCTTGGACTCGAGATCAGTTAGGATGCATGAGGAATCAAACTGTCTCAGGCAATGTATGTGTGAGATATCCTTGAAATATTTCACATGACAGATTGAAAATATGCCCCAACTCCTTTCCTATCAAGAGTCAGACTTGAGGATGGAGGGGACACTCCACTGGTGGATAGCATATTGTAAAGATAGTTAGTCGAGATACTGTTGTATCTCACACACTCCAGAACATACCTCTCCTATACAGTTGGAGTAGTCTCCAAGTTCATGCAGGAATCACATGAGCTACATTGGAAGGATGCAAAGCATATCCTTCGATACATATAGGGAACCATCACCTTTGGGATTCACTACGCAAAACATTTTACATTTGATGTCATCGGGTTCACTAATTCTGTCTAGGACAGTGATAACATTGATTGCAAGTCCACATCTGGTTACTCACTCAGTGTTGGTTATGGTCTTATCTGTTGGTCGAGCAAGAAGCATGTTGCTATTGTTCTATCTTTGGTCAAGGCAGAGAACAGAGGGGTAGTTAACATAACCATTCAAGCTATGTGGCTACAACATTTTCTCACTGAGTTGGACATTCAATTTCAGTGGTCGATCATCATATGGTGTGACAAACAGAGCACTCTGAAGTTTTGTAGAGATCTAGTTCAAAGGTAGTGGACGAAGCACATCGATATCAACATGCACTGCATCTGAGACTTACATGAGGGGATATTCAACCTGCAGTTATGTTCTTCAACAGAACAAACTACAGACATCTTCACCAAGAACTTCATTGAGAAGAAATTGCATTCTCTACGCAGTCTTCTTGGAGTAAAGGACACAATTTCCTATCAACTGTCAGTTATTATTTTTACATACATTTTTTTTTTTTAAGTAAGAAGAAATTATATTAAGGTCCTTCAAAAAACTGGTTGGAGTCCCAGATAACATCCATAGAAAAAATGGCTACACTGGACTACCCCAACAGAGGGGAAACCAGTCCAGCTAGCTTATAAAGTATACTAATTAGTTCTAAGACTAAAAAAGACAGTAAGTAGGAACTGTTCTTCCAATAGAACTGACTAAGAATGACATGGTTTGCCTATAAAAACATGGTTAAACACCTGGCTGGTGACCCTGGCTTGTGGCTGAGAGGTCCCCCGACCACGGTTCTTCCTCTATGTAGGTTGGCCCAAAGTCCCAAATCATATCATCATTTACTTTGTCCATTGCTTGCTCAGCTTCTTGCGCCTCCAGCTGCTGTTGTCGAGTTGCCGAGTCATCCTTTGCCATCCTGCGAGTGGTGTGCTCCACCCTAGTCTACTCTGCATTATGTTGCTTGATGTCGCCCTCCCTGGTTGCCTTGCGAGACATCTCCTCTGAAGCCGCTCCATCCAGGTGAGAGGGAAAGGTCGCACTCATGGAGGCCAGGAGATGAAGGAGAGTCGACACCTTGTCGTTTGTTGAGTGCACCCGGAAGTGGAGGTCGTCTACCTCCTCACGTAATTCGAACACTAGGCTGTAAATATTTTCTAGACTGTCTCAGAGCTGCACGCGCGTGCTGGAGATGGGATTCTGGTGGTCATAATTCCCTGGCCTACGGGGAGGAGGGGGACCTTCTGTTGAGATCCGGGGGGGATCAACAACGGGTGGCAGGACAGGTATCAACTCTATGGAGGCGAGGCAAGGACGCGGAGGATGGTTTGCTATCCAAGGGACAATTGCCATAGAATGGGACTGTGGACTAGGAGGCGAAAGGGAGGGCCTACGAGGCCTCCAGGGAGAGCCCCTCTTTGGCTTTCCTCGTTCGTGGGGCATTGGACCAGGCGTGGGAACGGGGTGCAGCATCTTGCAGGGTGCGTGGACACGGAGAAATCAAACAGAGAGCCAGAGGAAGCGGATGATGTCCTCCCAAGAGCGCGAAGGGGGACGCTTATCGCCCCTTGAACAGAGACTGTGGCTGTAAATCTGGGCAAGAGCCATGCTATGAGGTTCTAAATGGAGGGAGGGTTGTGTAACTGCGCGCGTACCAACCATTACTATGCGTAGTATCAAGTTAATGCTGGAGGGAGGTGACGGGGATCAGCATGGGCTCATCACGTGGCCTCGTGTCCGATGGGCTAGTGACAGCCTCCTCCGAGTGCCCCGTGTCGTCCAATATCACCCCATCCGGGGGATTTTTACATACATTTTACTTTGAGGGGAGGGGGGGAATTTTCCCCTGAGTTTTTCCCTCTTTCCTTAATTATTTCAGTGTATCTTTTGTACTTGGTTACCTAACATTTCCTCGTTGTCGGGACCCATTCTTTATTTTCACCATAGTGATGTTCAGGGGGGTGCTAGAGATACTTCACATACACCTAGGAATTATTTTTCCTAAGGTTTTCCCTATGTTTACTAGCCATTATTCAGTCTCCTATATTCTATGGAGAATATTCCTCTAGGAGAAGATTCTCTTTAGTTCACACTTTAGTTTGATCAGTTGAGTGGAGTCTAGATGCCACATATCATCACCAATTAATGCACATTGTCCTTGGGATCATCCATGATCTCCTCCTCACTTCACTTTATTTCAGTTAGTTAAATGAAGACCAAGAGACTATTTAACTCAGACTAGGTGGAAGTTAACTCTAGTAACTACCTAAGAGACTAGACTAGGTGGCAATTTACTCCCGTAATTGTTGGTGTGTCCAGATCACTCTATACCACCACTATGGTGCATTGGATTCTCCTCTGGTGTTCATTAGTTGATTTATACATAGTATATTATGTGTAAATTATCATTCATTCATTCGGCTAATGAGAATTCTTATATTCTTTCTCTCCTACCTCTCTTTTCTCATATTTTCTCTACAAACTGTGTATGTCATTTGTTAGCTAGATATATTTTGTGTAGGTTCAACACATTTACATGGTATTAGAGCCGACAAATTGCTAGGAAAAAGACACTCCATATTCTTTTTGTAGGTATCGAAGATTGAAGACAGTGAAAAAATGGAATTTTAAAAAGAATTCATTCTTACACTATACAATTTCTTTGCATGGAAAGAGAAGATGATAGTTCATATTCGAGGTAGAGGATTATACAAGTTAAACATGGACATAGAAACCGAACCCACATCATCCATAGAAAAATCTGAGCAACTGAATCGAATGGATGAAGCGTTTGGAACTATTTGCAGTCTCATTTACCTTGAACTCTTCTTTCAAACATTCTCCTGTAAAACCCCTAATGAAGCCTGGACCACCATGGAAGGGATTTTTGGAAAAAAATACGAGATGAGGGGAGACTTTCTCGAGGTGGAATTTCCCACTTTGGATCCAAAAACCTTCGACAATATCCAAGACTTCTTTACCAAATATAAGGATTTGTTGTCGCAACTCAAGGCTTGCGGGGTTGATAAATATAAGGAGGAGAAACACATGGTTATCACGATTCTTTCCAAACTTGGTCCGGAATACTAAGTGTTTGTATCAACATTTCATTCAGTTAGGCTTGTCTCTGGAGCCACTTAGAAGATTCCCTCTCTTGAGGTCTTTATTCAATCTCTGACACAAGACCAGGACAAGCTTATCAACATGGGAAAAATCAAAGGCCCAAAAGAACATGCACTTACTTTGCATTATGGTAGAGGTCATAAAAATAATAAATCTAAATAAAAAGACAAAAGGAAATCACATGAAAATCCAAAGAAGGAAGGGTACTCAAAACCCTTCAACGACGCCTTTGGATCCAAAGGTGCAAAGGGAAGAAAAGGGGAGAAATTCACTTATTTCCATAAAGGATTCCATCCATAATCTGCATGTATGAAGAAACAGATAGGTCAAATGGCCCAAATATTTAAAAAAAAAAACCTTGGAGATCACATCCCCGAGGGTGCCAAGAAGAAGAAGCTAGAAGATTAGAATCCCTAGAAAGGAAATTCTAGCCATGCTTTGATTGCCATAAACTCCTCTCCTGATGCTTGGATTGTATATTTAGGTGCATCACACCACATGGAAGCCACAAAATAAGTCTACTCTTCATTGTACGTATGCAAAGGTCCTCCTATTCTGATGGGGGACAACTCTCCAGTCGAGGTCACCGACAAAGGAAGAATTAAACTCACAAACGAAAGCTTTGAGAATGTGCTACACGTTCCCAAAATTTTCGTCAACCTTCTCTCCATGCATTAGATGGAAAAATATAGCACCTGAAAGAGAGTCATATTCACACCTGATGCAGTGGGTATATATGACATGAAAACCAATTCCAGGGTTGCTACCGATGAGGTAAATTATCAATCTAGACTCTACACATTTTCTGAATCTATTGAACGATATTATGCATTACTGCTTACCCATGATGATGAAAGTAGTAGGATATGGTACAAAAGGTTCAGGAATTTAAATTTCAGATATATGCAACAACTTATCAAGCAGGGAATGGTTGATGGTCTACCTAACATCCACTTCTCCAAAGAAATTTGTGAGGGATGTGTTCTTTGAAAACATCCTCAAGAGAAATTCAATAAAGGAATGACTTAGAAGGATTCCTCTCCTTTATATTTGATCCATAGTGACCTCATGGGTCCTTTTCCGCATCCATAAATCAATAAATAAAGGTACATTCTCATTTTTTCTGATCATTTCTCATGCTTCACAAGGATTTTCTTTCTCAGGAAAAAATCAGAGGTCTTCCAACACCTCAAATATTTCAAAGCCCTTGTTGAGACATAGTCATGAAACAAGATCAAATTCCTTTGAATAGATAAAGGGGGAGAGTATGTCAACCATGAGATAAAAAATCTTTGTCATGAGGCCAAGATTTAGTTGCATCATGCAGTTCCTTATACTCCACAACAACATGGAGTTGCTAAGAAAAAAAATAGATCTCTAAAAGAGATGGTATCTTGCATGCTACATGCAATGTCACCTCCATAGATATTATGGGTTGAAGCACTTAATTGTGGAACCTACATCAAAAAAATATCTCCCCATAGATTTGTTAAGGATAAGACCCCCTATGAGGCTTGGAGTGGCCTCAAACTGGAAGTGACCCACTTCTGTATATTTAGTTCTCATGCATGGGCCAAGATTACCTCTAAGAAGAGGAAGGCACTTGATCCAAAGAGTGAATAGTGTATCTTTGTTGGATACCCCGATGGTGTGAAGGGATATAGACTCATTAATGTTTCCTTAGACCGACTCATCATTGAGCGTAGTATCCAATTCAAGGAAAGTGTCTCGCATGTACCTCAGAAGCCACGTGCAAACACTTTTGTTCTTCCACTTGTCAGAGATGATAAACTTGCACATGTTGACTCTTTTTCATATGAGAGTTTTGATTCATAGGATTCCGACGATTCAGATACAGAGTCAATACAGTCATATGTAGAGTCATTTCATACAGATGTAGATGCAAAGCCAGAGAAGAGGCCCAAGTGGGCCAAGACTACTCTTTAGGATGCAAGAGATCTTGTTGGGGATCTAGTTGATACTAAGAGGACTCGATATGATTTTGAGGAGCCTCCTCTTTCCCTCACTGCCATTGAACTGATGCCACCCAGGAAAATTTTCTTGGTTCAGTCTTCATATCCACAGTCCTATGGAGAGGTTGCTGGAAATACATTTTGGGAATCCGCGATGCAGGAGGAGTACAAGTACCTCCTCGAGAAAAATACTTGGGATCAAATTCCCCTTCCTTCAGGAAGGAAAATTGTAAGGTACAAATAGGTTTACAGGACCAAAAGTGCAGAGGATGGAAAGGTTAACAGATACAAAGCCAGGCTAGTTGCCAAAGGATTTCAACAGGTACATGGTATTGACTATGATGAGACCTTCACTCCAATATCAAAGATGGATTCCATACGTTTGGAACTTTCCATTGCGGTAACCAAAGGATGGGAAGTCCATCAGATGGACATGAATAATGCATTTCTTCACGAAGATATGTCTCAGGGGATCTATATGGAGCATCCCCAGGGATTTATGCAGGATTCATCTTTGGTCTTTCGACTGAAGATGTCTCTTTATGGCCTCAAGCAGGCCCCAAGATCATGGTATGAAAATATGGACTCCTACCTGTTGTCACATAACTTTGTATGGTGTAAGTCAGACCCAAATGTTTACATGCTCAGGACGAATGATTCACTTCTACTCTTAGTTTTGTAAGTTGATGATATGTTGATCACTGATTGTTCAAATTCAGATACTGGTGCAGTTAGGAGGATTTTTCATGACAGGTTCTTGATGATGGACATGGGTCCACTACATTTATTCCTTGGAATCAATATCAGTCAGGATGCATCAAGAATTAAACTATCGCATGCCAAGTATGCACGAGATCTCCTTGAGATATTTCAAATGACATATTGCAAGTCTGCCCTAACTCCTTTTCTATCAGGAGTCAAATTTGAGGATGGTGGAAAAAAAAATTGTACGACCAACTAGTGGGGATCTTTTTGTATCTCACACACTCTAGACCAGACCTATTATATGCAGTTGGAGTAGTCTTCAAGTTCATGCAGGAGCAACATGAGCTACATTGGAAGGAAGCAAAGGGTATCCTTTAATACGTACATCGAACCATCACCTTTGGTATTCACTACACAACAGACTCTACATTGGACCTCATCGGGTTCACTGATTCTGATTGGGTTGGTGATATCATTGATTGTAATTCAACATCTCGTTACTCACTCAATATTAGTTCTGGGCCTATTTGTTGGTTGAGCAAGAAGCAAGCTATTATTTCTCTATATTCAACCAATCCAGGGTATAGAGGGGTAGTTAACATAACCATTCAGGTTATGTTGCTACAACATTTTCTCATTGAGTTGGGAATTCAGTTTCACCATCTGATCATCATCTGATTTGACAACCAGAGCACTCTGAAGTTATGCAGAGATCTATTTCAGAGGTAGTGGATGAATCACATCGATATCCACATGCACTACATCGATATCCACATGCACTACATAAATATTCACCAAGACCTTCACTGAGCATATGTTCTATTCTCTGCGTAGTCGTCTTGAAATGAAGGAGATATTTTCATAGCAACTGTCAATTCTTCTTTTTACATATATTTTACTTTGAGGGGGGGTTTCCCATGAGGTTTTCCTTATTTCCTTGTTTATTTCAGTGTATCTTTTTTATTTGGGTACCTAACATGGCCTTGTTGTCAGGACCCATGCTTTATTTTCACCATAGTGATGTTCAAGGGGGGTGTTGGAGATACTTAACACCACCTAGGAATTCTTTTTCCTAAGGTTTTCCCTATGTTTAATAGTCATTATTTAGTCTCCTATAGTCTAGGGAGAATATTCCTCTAGGATAATATACTCTTCAATTCACACTTTAGTTTTATCAGTTGAATGGAGTCTAGATGCCACATTGGGATCATCACCATGAAGCATTGAGATAATCACCATCTAATGCACATTTTCCTTGGGATCATCACCAGAATAGAACATTACTCATGATTCCCTGATCTCCTCTTCACTTCACTCAGTTTCAGTGAGTTAACTGAAGATTGAGAGACTAGTTAACTCAGACTAGGTGACAATTAACTCCTGTAACTTCTTGAGAGACTAGACTATGTGGTAATTTACTCCTTGTAAGTGTTGGTATGTGTCTAGATCACTATAGACCACCACTATGGTGCATTCGATTCTCCTCTAGTGTGCATTAGTTGAGTTATACAAAGTATATCATGTGTAAATTATCATTCATTCATTCGGTTAATGAGAATTCTTCCATTCTTTCTCTCATGTTTCTCTTTTCTCATATTTTCTCTACAAACTACGTATTTTTATCTAGATCTATTTTGTGTAGGTGTAACACATTTACATTGATGACATAGCTTAAATCCATCATTATTATTTGTTAACATTGTTTTTCTTATAAAATGTCGACCAAGTGCATGGTGATGTTGTTCTAGTACATGGGAAGAAAGAATAATGCGATTGTTTTTACATGTTGGATTCAATGTTCCTGTAATCGTATGGCAGTTGACTCCATCCACCATATTCAAACTTATTTCAACCTGGTTACAATGCAAAGTACATTCCTGGTTGCAATTTTGTCTTACCAATGGTTCATAGTGGATGTGTGATGTATCTGTTTCGAATGATATAACATCAATTGTTTTATCACAATTTGAATTAGCACCATAGTAGTTTACAATGTTATTCGCAAGGGAGGACTAGACTTGGATATTTACTTGGAATAACATTGATATGCAATGAAAACAAAATGGACTGCCCTCTATATTTCCATTTTCATATGGCATTGACATATTTATCAAATATGTTTTCCAATTCCCAACTACTCGTACACTTTGTATGACATCAAGTGTCAGATGTTGATGCAAACATCGAAAGGCATTGTGATTTCCACCTATAAGTGCATTGCAGAAGGAATGGACAATGCACAATCTTAGAGACTGCACATCGAACTTTGTCTCAACTGAGTAGCAAAGTGTAGTGAAAACTCTTGCCACAACTAGTTGTACTAGTTGCTTCTATGTCTAATCCACGAGTATGCATGTCATGCATAATACGTTTCCAATGGAATTTAAGGTCTTTGCACATGAGGGACAAGTAAGTATTAGATATTCCAAAATTGCATATGGATGATTTTTTATAGATTAATGGTTTGTAATGACCACCAAGAGGATTAATGTCATGGAACAAGATGAAATACAAATCTTTGCTTCCATTTTTGTTTAATAACAAGTACCTTATCTACCTTGATAGTGACTAATCTATGATTGATATATGTATCCATTTGGATAGCCATCGTATGAAAAATGTATCCCCCCATAGTTCTCTCTCATTTTTCAGGTTAGTTTATAGATGCAGATAAACACATCTTTGAAAGATACATACCAACATCATGAATTCCATGCAACTGATATGGAAAGTCAAATGCCAGTTCACACTGAAATAATTCTAATGCATCAACATTGCCATTGTGCAAGCACACTAGGAAGTGATCTATCATCCCATGACACATATCAATTGAAGAATAACGTAAATGCAATAGAACTTGTATTTCATCAAATAGATAGTCGCCTGCAGTGTATGAAAATACCATTGTTACTTAGTACTTGACTGATGTTGGTATCTACAGTCAAGCATGTGCTCATTTGATAGATTTCAACATCTACAATTTCTACCATCTTCTAATTTGTATGTCTGAAGTTATTTTTAAGCAATTTTTAGGATATTGTGAAAGCAGGAAAAAAAGAACAATGTAGATTCCATATTGCAGACCTGTTTTATTTTCCTTTTTTGGCTTCTCTA
Source organism: Picea engelmannii (assembly GCA_009831015.1). Lineage (NCBI taxonomy): Eukaryota > Viridiplantae > Streptophyta > Pinopsida > Pinales > Pinaceae > Picea > Picea engelmannii. Next base: position 472,311 of record ML795453.1, read on the forward strand.
GCTTTGACATCCTCAACTTGAAAATTTCATACTCACGGTAATATTTTCCTAGAGAGAAAATAAGTGATGGGCCTATAAGTATATCATATTAATAGTATGGAATAAACAATATTACAATGGACTTTCTTGTTATATGCAAAGATTGAACATTGTAGACAAAAACGTATATGAACATGTCTTGAATACAAAGGGAGAAGGTTATGCTAGAAAACCTGGTGCTTGTTGTCTTGGTACCCCGATGGGACAAGGTTCCAGCCCTTGGTTTCCTTCCTTCATCATATATAAGCGGGAGGAGGAAGACGATAACATGGACATGATGTGTTACACCAACATCCCCCCTACAAACAAGCCTATGGTCATAACATTGGATCTGGTGACGTCATAAAGGATTAGGCACTAAATTTAAAGGGGTTGCAATGTCTCATAGCTCGAGTTATTGGAACAACTCCTGTCTCTTGAAGTCTTAATGGTCAGAGTGGTCTGATCCAAGTGGATAGACACTTTGATAAAAATCAATCCAATGTTTCCTTGGCACTCGTTGTTGGCATAAGGCTATAACACTTTTTCGTGTGACACCATAAGGAAGGGTCTTGAAGGAAGGATAGGCTGCGATATAGATGGTTAAGACTTTGAGTCTGATGAATATGATCCTATAATTGTCTTTTTTTTAGTGTGGGCAGAGTGACCATAAATTTATGTAGAAAAACGCCTAGCACCAATTAAGACTTAAAAAACTTTAACAAACAACAACTTTTGAACCAAATCTTGGTTATAAGCATGGTGACAGTCGTTTGAAAGGTGTTGACGAGTAGAAGACGATGAAACCCAAGGTTCCCTTCTACACAAAGAAATGTTTTTAATTGAGACTTGTAGTGCTAAAAGTTGGGATTCAGTCCAATATGGTTTTAAAATGGACAACATAACAAAGAAACATTTAGAAAAACAAATTATTATTACATTTTTCCTAGAAATCCTTGAATGTACAATTTGATTGGCAGTTTCAAGATAAACATAACAATATAACAAGTCAAAACACCTTGCATCTCAGAAACCTAGACCATATAGAACTAAATGAGGAGAAAACCAGTAAAAATAAGTGTTGCAAATAATGTATCAGGGAAGATTTTTTGTCTCTATGTTAGCCAACAAGACTACTATTAAAAAACCATAAAAGCCCTTTTTTTGGTTTGTGGTAGGAATGGGCCTTGGACTGTCCTGCAACTTCTAAACATGTCAAACTTGGTAACTATGAATATAATTTTGGCTAAGAAGTTGGGTGATTCTATTTAAATTTAGGGAACCTCCTAGTGGATTTCATCAATAAATTGTTGCAAAATGGTCTTTTATGGAGGGCTTGTTGAAAGTTTATGTAATTAATTATCACCTAACATTTATGCAAGAACGTTTCATATCCATTTTAATTTTGTTTCTCCTTATGACCTGGTTTAATCCATGGTGGACTTTAAGAATGAATATCATTTTTTTGTTACAACATAAATTACAAAGTTAAATTATTTCAACAACAAACCACCGAGACAAAACCTTTTATAAATG
>ML795453.1:473914-498465 GCA_009831015.1 Picea engelmannii
TATATATATATATATATATATATATATATATATATATATATATATATATATATATATATATATATATATATATATATATAAAGTTGCATCTCACCTCTCCCTGGCTTCTTCACAACTTCTTCCTTTTGCATGAGCTGCAATTATCCTTTTGAAACCCAATTATCTGATCAAAACAACTTTGATATCAAAATTGTAGAAGTGAATAACAACAAATTTAGTTTAATTGTAATAATAATGGAACATAGATGTGAGTGATACTGAGTCTATAGCTTTCAGGATAATTGTAAACATATATGAGGATTCCTCGCCAATTTAATTAGCAACACAGATTGTGAATCATAGATTAAACCAATCACTATCGTTGTTCTAGTAATCCACAAGACTTGCAGCCCTCATGATAATATAAAATGTTATTTATTTTAACTACTTAAACTTTGCATAGATCCAACCTCGCATAAATCTAGAAAACTTGTAGTAAATTATGGTTTATATGTACATAATTTTTATGTTGGCATTGAAGAACTAGAAGAATACGGCTGAACCACCATACACATTTTATAATTTTTGGAATTTCTGAAGCTCCTAATTGTTTAATACATGCGAGAGGCTCATATTTACATTTAACAACTAAAATCCAGCTCTGTAGATCATCCATCCTTGTAAATTGTACCGAGCACTACTCGGTACTGCAATAAATATGGCCTTATTGATTTGGCGCAATAATAAATATATCTATGTAGGAGTAATAAATATATGTTTGTAAGAAGTAAGAACTATTAAATTCAATAAAGCCTCAAATTTGAAGGCCAATAGAATTTCAAAAACTTAAAGTTTTACATTTATATTAATTTTTAAAATATTATTGTTTAGATGTTATCGGCTTATCATGAAATAATGTCGGCAATGGTATCTCCCAATCTCGGTGTACCGATCTATCGGCCCCTTGGTGCATTTTTTATGTAATTGCAACACAACTCGACATCCTAACAAGAGATATGTGGTCAATCACATTGTTCGTAGAGTTCAAACATATTGGATCGCATCGGAGATAGACATATGTTGGACCCCGAGCTATCGACCCCTTGGTGCATTGTTTATGTAATTGAAACACAACTCAACATCCTAGCAAGTGATACATGGTTGGTCACATTGTTTGTAGAGTTCAAACATATTGGATCACCTCAGAGAGAGACAGATGTTGGACCCCAAGCTATCGGGCCCTTGGTGCACTGTTTATGTAATTGCAACACAACTCAACATCCTAACAAGCAATACACGGTCGGTCACATTGTTCATAGAGTTCAAACATATTGGATCACATCGAAGAGAGACAGATGTTGGACCCCAAGCTATCGGCCCCTTGGTGCATTGTTTATGTAATTGCAACACAACTCGACATCCTAGCAAGCAATACACGGTTGATCACATTATTCATAGAGTTCAAAGATATTGGATCGCATCGGAGAGAGACAGATGTTGGACCCCAATCTATCGGCCCCTTGGTGCATTGTTTATGTAATTGCAACGCAACTTGACATCCTAGAAAGCGATACACGGCCGGTCACATTATTCGTTGAGTTCAAACATATTGGATCGCATCGGAGAGAGACAGATGTTGGACCTCGATCTATCAGCCCCTTGGTGCATTGTTTATGTAATTGCAACGCAACTCGACATCCTAGCAAGCGATACACGGTCGGTCACATTGTTTGTAGAGTTCAAACATATTTGATCGCATCAGAGAGATATGTTGGACCTCGACCTATCGACCCGTTGGTGCATTGTTTATGTAATTGAAACACAACTCAACATCCTAGCAAGCGATACGCGGTCGGTCACATTGTTCATAGAGTTCAAACATATTGGATCACATCAGAGAGAGACAGATCTTGAACCCCTGCATTGTTACATGAGTTTCAAAAATTGCATTTTATTTTTCCACCAGTTTTAAGTTTAAGTTTGAATTGTTTTATATTAAAACTTCTTCAAAATATAAGTTGCATTTTATAGTATACATTAAAAAGAAATAGCTCACCCACCCTGCAACTCCATAACCCTTTAGGTGAAGCCCTTTATGTTGTATGGTAAGATTTGATTGGAAACTTATTATTAAATGGGTATAGTTCAATCAAGTAACCCTATACTGATTCTGTGATATCTTTAAGAAAAGGCTATTGTTTTGGCATGCCAAACTGTGATTAAATAGCTAAGACTGTGATTAGAAAAAGTGACAACCAATGCAGTGATTACATAGATTTGATCAAAGATAAATATTAAGAAAAAGTGTTAATGTACTCAATTGTCTGCCCAAACAGTAAACAGGTTTTTTAATTTATTTTAATTAAAATAAAAGTATTATTGACATTTTCCTATATTAAATATTGAAAATGAAAAAAAAAAATTAAATTCAACGCAAAAACTAATAGCCCTCCAACCCGGTATCCAATGCTATGGTCAATACTACTAGACACCATGCCTCATTATTGATAAATTATAGAAAACCAGGCCTACAACATAAATATAAAAATCCATGGGCACTGTTTTCTCTCTCGCTTGGTTACTTAAAGGGTGTCACATGCTGGCGCGAAGGAGAGGATGTTGTTTTCATTGTGATAAAGTATTTGGTAATTCTGTTGTTGGACATTACCAAATATGGCCATATTTATGCCCATAGGTGTACATCTATTGGCAATGGACACAATTAATGATCTTTTAACCTTATTTTAACTTAAACCGTAATCTGATGGCTAAACATTGAAGATGCTTGCATATTTTTAGTCGTCCTCCAAAATCAATGAGCCAGATTTATTTCTCATAACTTCCTTGCATTTATGAAGGAATTTGTTAACATGTTTACTTTTTTATATTTACCTAATCATATTAAAAAATTATTGTAAGCATATATAATTGACACGTTCAAATGATTAAAAAGGATTAATATCTATGCATGCCACGTTTATATCACTCCACACATTTTATGTTGGGCCACCATTCTTTTCTGATCCCACGACCTACAAACATTACCACCCTCTGATGCCACGACCTTGAACCGCCTTCTCATGCCATGACCTGAACCTCCATGCATTCTCTGAGCCACACATTGTGTGAGCGTTTGCCAATTTAATATTTTTAAATTTAGACACAGCCGCATGCAGGAAAAAGTGTTATTGTTTACATGGTGGATGGGCGCTTTACAGACAGCCGCATGCATGAATTCTAGTTTCCTCTCATGCCACGACCTGTACGAACTGAACCACTATGCATTCTCTGAGCCACACATTCTGTGAGCGTTTGACAATTTAAGTTTTTTAAATTTAGACACAGTCGCATTACAATTTCTGGATGGGTGCTTGAACTTTCTGGCTAAAGCAGTCGGTATGCAAGAATTACAGTTTTTAAAATTTACAGAAAACCGCATGCACGAATTACATTTTTTTTATTTTACAGACAGCCGCATGCATGCGAAATGTACTGTACATTTTTAGAAAATATCAAATCTTAATGTTTTCCTAATGTATATATTGTGCAGGTCTGAGGCTAAGGTGGCTTAAGTATCTCCACGCCACAAAATCAGTCTTCAAGAGGAGCACTTGATTATCAAACTCCACGGCCTTTTAATTTTACTATGTTACATAGTTTGAGTTTGATAGTAAAATTAAAAGGTCGTGGTTAATTTTATTAAAACTATGTTACATAGTTTTAATTTTTAAATAGATTTAATTTTAAAATGTAACATATGTTAAATTTAGGGTTAACTTTGTAAATTCACCAGCGTGGATTTTTTTTTACCATGGGTTCCTTGGGAATTTTTTTTACCTCTGTTCTTTTTTTTACCTCTGTTGGGTATTTATTATTGAACATGATTATGTGCCATTGTAGCCAAGCAACTGTTGCAGTATTTGTAAAGAAGAATATACATGATAACCCACCTACAACAATTCTAGACTTGCAGCAACAACTCATTGATTTACCTGACAATAAGTTGGTTGAGCATCTTATGCGTTTTGGTTCTACTCTTCGAGGTACAAGGGCCTATTGGACAAAGTGTCATGCTGAACTCACTGCCATGATTACTCAGTTGGGTTTTCCAACATTATTTTTTACTTTGAGTGCAACTGACACAAAGTGGGCTGAATTACACAATGTCATCCCCAAAAATGCACATTCTCGTTGTTTAAATGAACATCGTGAAAAAATTGAAAATGTCATCTAGTACTTGCATCTTGTTGCCATGTATATGCATCAAAGATTTGAAATCTTCGAGGAAGAAGTCATAAAAAAATATCTTAAATATAAAGACATTTGGTATAGGTTTGTTTTGATTGATTTCTACTTTTTGTTTACCTTCACATTTCCCTTGTACTCTTCTATATATGTATACTAACTTTATATAATATATATACTTTTTTTTAGGTATGAGTGGCAACATAGAGGTTCAGCCCACATACATGGTTTCTTGTGGTTGGAAGGTGCACCAAACATGGACACATTGGATTGGTCAAACCCTTCTAATGTGCACGCTGCAAAGACATTCTTTGATAAATATGTAACAGCATGGAATCCACGTGATATTCATCGACGAAACATAATGGTTCCTTGAAGCTTAAATGATGATCCATGCCTATTAAATAGTGAACAAATTCTCTCTTCTAATGCTCAAGATGATTATGAACATTTGTTAAATCGTGTTCAAAGACATACAAAGTGCAATGTAGATTCTTGTTTGCAAAAAAAAAGGTCTATTCTCAAATGTCGATACAATGCTCCATGGGAGGTTCACGATGATTCAATATTGTTCATAGATGAGAAAGGGAAAAAGAAACACGACCCTGCATGAAATGATGATAGGCTAAATGTTCATAATGTTGCTCTTCTTTCAATGTGGCGCGCTAATTTTGATTGTTAGCATGTGGTTTCTCGACATGTTGTCTTGAAATATATTGCAAAGTATGCTTCCAAGGTAGAAAAGAGATCAGAAAGTTACCAAGATATGTTGACTAGAATTTCAAATGCAAGTGGCTCAGAAGCTCCTATATTGTGTGCATACAGAAGGTTCCTTACATAAACCCTTGTTGATCGTGACATTGGTGCACAAGAAACATGTCATATGTTATTGAAACTACCTATTGTTGTTTGCAGTAGGAAATTCTTTCCCTTAAATGTTGGTAGAAAGGTTTTCAAGAAAGCATCAAATGATCCCCATCAATTTTCATCTTCAGATAGTTTTCTTGAAATATATCAAAATTGAACTTCATTTCTTGATCATTTTTCTATGATAGAAATAGCAAGATCTTGTACCTTTGATGGAAAATGTAGAAAATAACCATGGAAACATAGATATGTTCATGCCATTGTTCGAGTTTGGCCACATTTTTATTCTATTCCCAGTGATATTGGCCTCACCAGTGAAACAGTGATTGAAAATTGGCGGAATTTATGATATCGAGCATGGCATGTTGATCGTTCCCCTACACCTTTTGATACTGCTGATGAAGATGAAGATTCCCATGAAGAAGAAACCATTGTTGAAGACAATTTTGAAGAAAGGATAGTTTTGTCTCGCTTGATACCTCCAAACAATATCAAAATTTCCAACCTTCAAACTCTTGGTCGAAGGGAATTTGATATATGCTTTAATTGGGATCAATCGATGGTTTCAAATGATGTTACTGAAGAAGCTATAGATTTTTAAAAAATTTCCAAATCTAGGGGTGATATTGTTGAAAATTCTCTTTCCACAATTCCTTCACCAACATCCTTGTCAAAGAAACAATGACAAGCCTTTTAGATCATATTACGACACTCAGTTGAATATGAACATCGTGAACCTCTTCACATGATTATATAGGGCACTGCTGGCACTGGAAAGTCTTTTCTTATTCACTGTATTTCTCATGCTCTTTCTGCTTCAGTAGCTAACGACCATAGTCCGTTGCTTTTACTTGCTCTGATAGGAATAGCTGCTTTTAATATACATGCAAAAACAATACACTCCGCTCTAAAAATTCCTATCAAAGATATGAGACCACACAAGGACAATCAATGGAAATATTTCAATAAGAAATGAAGCATATTCAATATATTTTGATTGATGAAATGAGCTTTCTAGGACCAAGATTATTCATACAGATAGATTCTCAATTACAAGAAGCATTTCCCGATAAAAAAAATTCTCCTTTTGGTGGTAGATCCATCATTCTTGTGGGTGACCTTGGTCAATTGTTTCCTGTCAAAGATAAGCCTTTGTATGCAGGTAATACAGCAGGGAAAGTTTTATGGAAAAACTTCAACATTGTTGTTACTTTGGATATAATATTTTGACAACAAGGAAATCATCCAAGTCAAGCTGATTTTCGACAACTCTTGAATAACATAAGAAACGTTGAACCTATTATTGATGATTGGGATCTTCTTATGTCATGGGTTGATATGAATTTGCCTCCAATGGAAAATATTTTATTTCATTCAACAATTCACTTGTTCCCAACAAATGATTTGGTCACCTTTCATAATAGACAAATGTTAAAGTCATTAAATACTCCAATTGCATGATCTGTAGCTGAGCATACAAGATGGGCTGAAATTGTTGTTGTTGATGATGATCAATTAGAACATGAGGTTTTTCTATGCCCTGGTCAACGTGTCATGTTGACATGTAACTTGTGGGTTGAAGTCGGCTTAGTTAATGGTGCACTTGGTTACATTCAACAAATTTACTATAGCCCTAGTACAAAGCCACCCCAACTTCCAATGTTCACTACTATTCTTTTTGATAAGTACATTGGTGTTCCTTTCGACAAAAATAATTTGAATATTGTTCCCATCACACCTGTTACAAGAGGAAATTGGAAACAAATTCCTCTAAAGATGGCATGGGCCCTTACTATACACAAATCATAGGGGTTGACTTTAGATCGAGCTACTATTGATATAGGCAAGAAAGAACGTCAAGGGTTGACCTTCACATCCATATCAAGAGTGAAATCGATAGATGGTGTGTGCATATCTCCACCTTTATCTTTTCAACGTTATGCCAAGATGAAAAATAGTGCGTATGTTACTATTAGGAAGAAAGAAGAGCAATGATTACACTCCTTATCATTGTAGCATCCCATGTAAGTACTTTATCTCTTCATAAAATGTGTATGTTTTGTTGATTTTTTTTCATTCGTAGTTACTATTCTTAGATATTAATCTTTTCTTCTCTATTTTTTTATATGTTTTATACCTTTAGTAGTTTCCTTTTACTATGTCCATAACAAAAGCATATAATTATTTATATTGTTACATTCATTTGCTACTAACCAATAACATTTCAACAATCATATTATTACGCATGGAAATAAATGTTTATCTGATTCTCATATGCATAGTTGGACTCTCCTACATGTAATATTTCATGCTAATATTTTTTGTAACTCACGAAGCAAATTTTGAAAATTTCCGTACACACATTCTATTTCTATTTCACCTCATAGTTTTTTTTTTTTTTTCCTATCCTGCAGTTATGGACAACTCAGATGCTTTGAAGTTTGGTTCTGCTTTGCATGAAATAACGCAACATGAGCATTTTCTTCATGGCATTCAATCTATGGTCACCAACCAACACCGTGAACCATTCAACTTATTTGATAGATCTTTGCAGTGCTTGTCTAGACTAAAGGAAATTATTCACACATATATGCATATATGTGATAGGGAAGCAGGGAAACATTTGAGAAAAGATTGACTTCATAGAAAAAATGGTCATGGTCAAGTCGATCTTAATTGGTGTTGTCGATGCCACCAATCTGGTTGCATATTAGAGTAAGATTCTAACAATTTTATGGGATTTAGATATTTTTTTATATTTGAAAAATTCGTTTTTTGAAATTTAAACATAAATATTATTTTATGCAATGTTTTTTAATCTATATATTTTATCCCTTTCCTTCTATGTTATAGAATGTTTTTGAAACTGAGAAAACTTTTTGTTGTTTTCATTATATACTTCTAATTATTGTTGTATTTTTCTCAACCAGGATTATGAACAACAGAGATTTTTCAAGCTTTAGTTGGGATCTATATCAAATTGCCGAACAATAAGAATACTTTACTCTCTTAAAAAATTTCATCTCTGTGAGAACTGATATAGAGTGTCACATATTTGACAATACATTTCATTTTTTGTTAAATCTGAAGAATTCAATGTTGCAACTACAACATATTTTTGTAATGATTGGTGTTGATGTAAACTCACCTTCCATTTATCATAGACCGGTATAGTCTTTATATAGTTGTTGAGTAAAATTGTAATGAACAGAGTTTACAAAATTTTGAACATATGTTTTCTTAAATTTGAAAAGAGATTTTCAAATTATATTTCTTAACTTTCATTCAGATGTTTATTTAAGATCAATTTCAGAAATATTCATATATCATATGACCTTTTGGATGAAAATATGATCTGAAAATATGATATGTCATTTTGACCTTTTCGAAATTCTTCTTTCATGCATTGCTATCTTTTTTATTTCTTTTATTTATTATTATTATTATTATTATTATTATTATATATATATATATATATATTATTATTATAAGGATTTATTTTCTACCCTTATAGAAGGAAACACCTTTTTTTTTTACTGAAAACAAATGTTTAAAGGTTCATGAGCATTAACAATGCAACATAGCTCAAAAGTGATGGATGCAAATAAGTCATAGATTTTATGATGGTGCAATTTATAAGTTATATGATCCACATGTGCCATTAATATATAGAAAGAAAATTCACAATGTACTAAGGGATAAATCTCAATACTATGATCTTACCCACACCATAATATATTATGTATATATCGATGCAAATAAGTCATAGATTTTATGATGTTTCAATTTATAAATTACATGATCCACATGTTGCATAAAGAATGCAACACAACTATAACTAATATTTAAAGTGAAAATGAAAAATGCATCCCCTAATAAAAGGATTTTATTGACACCACAATGACGAACTTTTCCCACTTTCCCACTGTCATCATCATTTTCAAATGTCTCCATCATCTACCCTTATACAAGGAAACACCATTTTTTTACTAAAAACAAATGTTTAAAGGTTCATGAGTATTAACAATGCAACACAACTCAAAAGTGATGGATGCAAAAAAGTCATAGATTTTATGATGGTGTAGTTTATAAGTTTTATGATCCACATGTGCCATTAATATATAGAAAGAAAATTCAATACTATGATCTTACCCACACCACTATATATTATGTATATATGGATGCAAATAATTCATAGATTTTATGATGTTGCAATTTATAAATTACATGATCCACATGTGGCATAAAGAATGCAACACAACTATAATTTAAAGTGAAAATGTAAAATGCATCCCCAAATAAAAGGATTTTATTGACACCAAAATGTCGAACTTTTCCCACTTTCCCACTGTCATCACCATTTCCCAATGTCTCCATCTAACGCTTTTTGGTCAACGTCGCATTAGGATGAATATTTCCCAACATCACAATGTGACTTTACAATTTTTTTTTTAGGTTTTACTTTATTAATACTTTATACTTTATTAGTTTATTATTTAATAATGTATAAATCCTTCACTAATACATGTATTAATTATTACTGCATTAATATATTAATTATAATTTCTTTATAATATTAATGTATTAATATATTATTTTTAATATATTTGTAATTTCTTTTAACCATGTGACGATTTTTTCTCAACGTCGCATTATCACAAATATTTTCCATTGTCACATTGTGACGTGCCTTTTCCAACGTTGTCATGCCACTTTAATAATATTTCCCAAAGTCCCATTCTGACGTGCATTTTCCAACGTCACTTTGTGCCTTTAATAATAATTCACAATGTCACATTTTGACGTGCATTTTCCAACATCACAATGTGACTTTAATCATTTTTTATTTTTGTTTTACTTTATTAATGTATTCTTTAATAATGTAAAAATACTTAATACATAATTCTATGTATTATTAATGTATTAATATATTAATTATAATATATTTTTTAATTTTTTTAACATTTTAACAATTATTTAGATACTACATTATTATAATATAATAATGTGTCCATGTATTATTACAATATTTAAATATTATTATTTTAATAATTTTATTATTTTATTTATGTATTACTTTATTATTCTATAAATAGTTTACTATTGGTTTAATACTTTAATTTTAATACTTTCATGTAATATTATACTAATATTTATTTTTATTTTTTAAGATTTAATATAATTTAAATATTTTATTCTATGAATTACATCTTTATGTATTATTATTTTATTTATGTATTACTTTATTATTCTATAAATAGTTTAGTATTGGTTTAATACTTTAGTTTTAATACTTTCATGTAATATTATACTAATATTTATTTTTATTTTTTTTAAATTTAATATAGTTTAAATATTTTATTCTATGAATTGCTTATTTATGTATTACTATTTTATTAATGTTTTACTCTAATACATATTTCAAAGGAACATCTTTAGTACTAAAATATTTTTTTAAGGTCACAAGACCTATTTTCTTTTCCCAACCATAGTGAAATCCCCTAATGTTATACAATTATTTTCCACATGATCACTTGATGGACATCATCTAGAGGTTGGTAGTATGAAACACTGAATTATACCACTTTTGCTTTGAGTTTGCAGTCCCTTTTTGCTTGGTCGTTGGTTGTCCCTTTACAGTCTGTGACCAAAATTGTTGGTCACTCCTTGTCCTCTTTTAAAGGGAGACATGTTTCTCCCTTCAAGCATGTGGGGTGCGACTGGGTCAATTACTCCCTATTCAGGATCAATTTCCATGATATGAGATTAAACCTTGGATTTTTCATGGTTCGACCTCAAGAAGCTGGTTATCTTGGGCATCTAGATCCTAACTAGACTAACCTTTGATATTATCTCTATTATCCTATATATTGAGGGTCTCTAATGGGAAAAGGGAGAAAAAAGGAGAAAGAAAAATTATTCTGGCAGTTTTCTTACAGAGCTTGGGCAAGGAACTTGGGAAATGATTGCATCAACTTCCTTGATTGTAAGTTGTAAACCATTTGTTTTATTAATAGAAGATGTATAAGACTTTCCCTTTACTTGATTGTATGTAATTGTTATAATCTTTGTAAGGAATTGATATTATTATGTTATGTCACTATATCTATCATCCATTTATGCATGATTCCTTTGATATTGTGAAAGGTTTCTTTGTGTCTCTACGTGTACAAATTCGTGTTGGCAAGAGCAAAGGGCATCTTTGAGAGAGCTAAAAACTACGGATTGTGCAGGGATAACCTTCAAATCACCAGTTAATCCTTTCATTCCATCAACTCATAGATTCTTTTAATGTATAATTTAGATCTAGGAAAGTATTTAGCTTGCATTTATATTATGTCTTAGGTCTAAGAAGAGCCTAAGGGAGGTAACTATTACAAGGTTCATTTACCCTATAACACCTAGACTCATCCACTTTGCACAAAATCACGTAATGTTGCCTAGGATACCACTTGAAGTTGAAAAAACCCACAAATAGGTCATGTGTCATTGTTGGAGGCCTTATCAATGTGCTCGAGGCTTAGAATTTTTTTTTTTCATGTATAAGGACTGTGTTTTCATTTTTTACCATAGTCTAGGACCCTAGACCCAACAATAATGTCTAAAAGAAAATTTTGAAGGCCATATCCCACTTAGACTCTAAAGATCCCTTAAAGGGGCCATATGTGGTGTTTTGATGTATCTTTCGTGATGTTTGAGCTCGAGAAGATTTATTAAATGCATACACCCATTGGCATCCTTCCCTATCCCTTATTAACACCCAAAGGCCCATCAACCTTACTAAAAACATCATAATGTCCCTTAGTAAACCACTCATAGCTAAAAGATCCCCAAAAGAGGGCATGATTTGTGGGTTGTACACTTTTTTCATACCGATTGATTTCAAGAAACTTCATTAGGGAACAAGGCCCTTCTTGTCCTCCCTTGACATTTGTTATACCTAGAGACCTATTCTTTGTTCACAACTAACCTACTCATGGTACCATATCCAACTTGGAGGGATTTGATACCATATAGAGGTCCTATGTGGTGGTTCTAGGACTCCTCCATTGGTGCTTGAGCCCGAGAAGCAAGGATTAGGGCCAAAGTATATTTTTTCCCTCCCTCAACTATGTTCAATGACCCGAGACCCATCTGTGATGCCCAATACCTCGTAATGGCACCCATATTCAACTTGAATGCAAGAAATACCTAGAGATAGCTTATCTCATGGTTTGTACATGTTGTTCATGGTGCTTGAGCTCGAGAAGGTTCAGTTAGGGCATAAGGCCATTATTTCCTTCCTAACCATGTTTATGCATCAACACCCATTTCCACTTTAAAAAACTTTCTGATGGTTCTTATATTCCACCTACAGACCAAATACCCCCTACAAAGTTCCTGCACATTGGTTTGAGGACTTATTCATGGCTCTTGAGCTTGAGAAGCTTCAAAAATATAATAGACACTTGTTTCCATTATTTGATTTCTCTTAAGAACTCATGACATATACATGGTTTGTAAGACCTTCCAGTGGCATCCATATCCAACTCAAATGCCAAAGACCCCATAGAGACGTGCAGTGACATGTTGTATTTCATGGTGCTTGATTTTGAGAAGATTTATCCAGGACCTAAGGGCCTTGTTTTCCTCCCTTGACATTTTTTAGACCTTAAGAACCATCCCCAATGCTTAATACCTAGATTAATTATTCCCATATCCTTCAAGTAAGCCAAATATAACTTGTAAGGGTCATGTGTTGTGGTTCAAGGACTAATTCATGCCACTTGAGATTAAGAAGCTATGTTTATGGCTCAAGGTTGTTGTTTCCCTTCCCAAACAATGGTTAAAGGGTTGAGGCCATAATTTTCAACCATTATTATGTTGAATTCCTCGAGACCCATCCGTACTGTGCAAAACATCTTAATGATGTCCATATCCAACTCCTATGCCAAAGACCCCCTAGTGAGTTCTCATGTTAGGTGTTATTCATGGCACTTGATATCGATAAGGTTCAATTAGGGCTTAAGTTATTTTCTTCCCACCTTTATCATGTTTAGGCATCAAGATCATATCCAGTGAACAAAACCTATTCATGCTATCTATGTCCCACTCCGAGGCCTACAAAAACCCCTACAAAGGACTCATGTGTTGGTTTGAGGACTTATTCAAGGATATTGAGCTCAAGATGATTCAATAATATTCTAAGGCACTCATTTTCCTTTTTTATCCATGTTCAAATCCCTTTAACCCATCATTGATGCATAAAAACTTCTAATGGTGTATGTATCCAACTTTGATGCTAGGGACCCCGTGGAAAGTGCTTGTGCTATTGTTTGCATGTGTTGTTCATGGATATAGGGCCTAAGAATATATTTTTAGGGACTTAATCCCAAGTGTTTTCCTCCACTAACCATGGAACCTGAGATCAAGAATTTTCATTTAGAGATTAATCCCCTTGTTTTCACCCCTTACCATGTTTAGGATTTGAGACCCATTTCCATTACACAAAATGCACTCATGGCACTTCTATCCCACTTAGATACTAAAGAAGCCCAACCATGGATCCTGAAACCATTCTTGTTGTGGTATTAAGACACATTCTTATTTAGGGTATATGTTGTGGTTTGATAATGGCACTCATATCCCTCTAATATGATAGAGATACATTATTGGGGTCTCTTGTGGTGGTCCAAGAATGTGTTCATGCACACTATAGTCTGAGAACATTAATGCATTATAGGTGTTGTTCATAGTGCTTGTGCATGAGACTCTTCATTTGATTCACATTGGATCATTATATTTTTTTTCATCTATCTCAATCCTTTAGAAGTGGAAAATTTTGGAGGATTTAGCTTGCAAGTCCATTTTAGTGGCAGGTCCCAATTTGGAAAATTGAGGTTTGGAACCTTCCAGACCCATTTTAAGGCATTAAACAACTTTTTTGGGTGTTTTGGTGTCTGGAACACATGCACACCTACAATATTCTACACTTTGAGTTCATTCCAATGGTGCATACCATGTGTCAATAAAAGTTTGTATACAAAAGTTATGCCTCCCACAAGTTGACCTACTTTGTTGACCACCATGGTATGAGAGGATTCCATGTCATCCCCCATTACTCATGCATATGGGGCTAGCTACATATGTAATTTCAAGAATATTCTAGAAGGTTCATAACTGTAATGTACCTAGCCACCCATAGGCTGGGCACGCTACTCCAAAAACTCACTTCATAACTAATTTTGAAATATGATACCATTTAATTAATAAAGAAACATGAAAGAAACACCATAACAATGCATGCAATATTCAAGATTCATGCTGGACTTTAAAAGAATGCTTAAACATGCCATGAAAAACAATAACCAACAAGCATGCACATTCTACAAATGAATATCAAAGACAATAATTAATACACAATAGAAATAAATATACCAACAAAGAAACCATGACAGAGAGCACTTATGTTAATCAAAATCATTCACCAACTGGCTGTAGACTAAGGACATTTCACCCAACCGTAGACATTGTTGTTCCAAGTCTCAACAGCAGGTCACCCCCAAGACAGGGCAATGAATCCATAAGGATGGTTCAAGGGTGTCACTCAGCTTCCCAAACCAATCATCACTCAAGTTCTCACAGGTTTATCAACACACAAAAATCCAAAGTACATCAAATCTCTTCTATCTAGCCTATAAAACCCAAGAGAATGGAACCCCTTCTCTTCCACATAGTCCCTCAAGTTGTACACCTCCTTCCAAGGATCCAGTGCATCTAGTCAATAATATCCATGTTGGGACTCTCAGAAATCACAACTATGAATAAAATTTAGTACATGCCAATGCATCTCAGGCATGCAAGCACAAATTCATGGCTGGAATACACCAACAATTACTGCATCCAAAAAAAAATGGCTTCTCTCCATTGATTATTTTTCTTTTCCAAACCAATATCAAAATCAATGAGTAATGATGAATGGGTGAAAGAGTGAATGGATAGAGAGAAAAAATGAAGAGCGTGAGCCCTCCAAACATCCCAAATATGGGTTTATATAATTACTTGGAAATCAAGAACCACATGGCCTTCCCCAAGAAGCTCATGTAACAGCTTCTCTCAATTAAAACAATTATGGTTAAACAAATATAATAAAAAGACTTAGCCCCTAAGCCCCCTCTCTCATGGAATTATAGCCCCCTATAACTCTTTTCCTTGTCTATCTAATAGCCAATGATGTATTTTGTTATAAATAATAATCAAAACATTGCATTTCCTAGGCATGCTAGCCTCTTTTAATTGTTTGGGCACTCCGACCTTTCATAAAAAATAAAAAAATACATTATTTAATATAGGGAATCAAAATCAGGGTATTACATTCCCCTCCCCTTTATTTTGGCACTTTCCTTAGTGCATATACAAAACAAAAAATCAAAATTTCAAAATTATTCAAAAAGTTGCACGTACTCTGCTCGCACGACATCTTCATGCTCCCAAGTAGCATCTTATGGACCGTAGCAAGTCCATTGAACTTTTACAAGCTCTATAACTCGATTTTAGAGAATTTTGACCTTTTTGTACAATATGTGCACTTGATGGACCTAAAAGAATCCCTATGGCTCTACTTGAATCAAATTCCAATCAATAATGTGGTTAGGATATGTGCATACTTTTTCAGCAAAGAGACATTAAATACATTATGCACATTCATGGAAGTAGGAAATGAAAGCATGTATGCAACTGGCCCTATTTTATCCAATATTTCAAATGGACCATAGAATTTGGTTACTAGCTTTGTACAACTACACAATTTCAATGATCTCTTCTTGGGCTTCACTTTCAAAATCACATGCTCCCCCACTTTAAATTTTCTAGTCGTCCTATTCTTATCTAAACAATTTTTTTCTATCTTAAGTTTCCTTTAAATTCATCTTAATTCTAACCAACTGGTCTTCCATATACTTGAGCAATTATGGCCCAAGTACCACTTTTCCTGCTGGGTTGTCCCAACTCATTGGAGTATTTCATTTTCTACCATACAAAGTTTCAAATGGGCTCATTTTCAATGAAGCTTGATACCCATTATTATAGGAAAACTCAACCAAGTGCAAGTAATCTTCCCACTTAGATGGATTACCCATCACATACCTTCTCAACATGTATTCAATTACTTGGTTGACTCTCTCTATATTTTCATTAGACTATGGATGGTATGTTGTGATAAAGATTATATTTGTACCAAATCCTTTAAACAATCCCCACCAAAAATTTGAAGTAAATTTTGTATCTCTGTCTAAAACAATTTCCTTAGGTATCCCATGTAACCTAGCAATCTCCCTCATGTAAATTTATGCAATATTAGTTGTTGTTGTTGGAAAACTGAGAAGGGGGGGGTATGAATCAGTTGTTACTGTGCTTAAACAATTATACTTCTTTTAAATTCTTTACAAGGCACTCAATGATGATCACAATAATGCAGGGAAATAAGCAATGGCACATTCAGCATCAGTCACATATATGAGAAACACAGAGATAGATACTTTCCCGAGGAAACCCATACAAGGTAAAAACCTCTTCTTCTTTATATGATAAGTATTATTTACATTCTTTACATTATCATACATATGAGCACCAACTCATTGTGAGGCTACAACCTCTGTTTTGCAAGATGCAACTTGCTAAGAGAACCAACTCTTTGTTTTTCTTTAGCACCCACTAGAAGGAAGCACCAACTCCCTGGATTCTCTAGCACCAACTAGAAGGAAGCACCAACTTTCTGGTTTCTCTAGCACCAACTAGAAGGAAGCACCAACTCCCTTGTTTCTCTAGCACCAACTAGAAGCAAGATACAACTCCCTATGTTCAAGCACCCACTTGAACCTCTAAGGACACCAGTGCTCCCTAGTACCTCCCTACCACCCAGGTTTATGAAAATGAATTACTGAAACTTATTATAGTGATATAATGTTCAACTACACCTTACCAGTCTCATCACTGTTCTGCAAGATTTCGCTTCTCTGTTTGTCTCACTGTCATCTTGCACGCATCACTTGACCTTTTTGTTCTTCCATCTTTTGTACTCTATGCACCATACCTCTTTCAATGCACCTTATGCCTTTCAACTATTTCACTCCACCTCCTTCTTTATTCATTCATCACTGACCATAGCAACAACCCCTCTCTCTTCTTTGTTATGCATTCTTATAGTCTTTGTGCCCCTTGTGCATGGAATATTCGCCATTCCTCTGTATGCTCACATCACGCCAAATTCCTCCACATCTCGAGTGCTCTGCATCATCATCATCACGAATCTTTAGCTTCTTTGGTGGTTTTTTCCACGCGTTCAACATCACTAGGTGTTATGCTGAGATTCCTCCACCTCTCTAAGAGTCAAGACTCTTTGTCTTCTCTTTTACAGTAGAGCTCACCCTCTCTGTGACAGTTACATGCTCCAATGCACATCCAACTGTTAATCGCCTCGACGAACTAGCTGATCTCTTGAGACTCTTGACTTCCTCTGTCAATCACCTCGAAGTGTCTTCGAGTCCTCTAGTAGAACTCATCACTGGTTTCTAGTAGTTTCACTGTGTCGTGCAATAGTAGCCCTCCGATCTCCTTCAATTTCATCTGCACCGTTGAATGATCTTCATAAGCTTTCCTTTATTTTGTATTTCATCATTTCAGCTTTCCTGTGGCCAAGTGTCTCTCTAGTCCATGTCACGATATCTAAAACTCTGAAACATAGATTTTCTGCGCTAGCTCCTTCCTTTATATGACCATGGCCATGACCAAGCGCTTGTCCATAAAGTGCTTTTCAAGATTTCGCATTTTGGAATTTCAGGACTCCTGATGTTGAGAGTCTCTGACTTCTCCATCTCCTGGTAATTGAAATCCTGGTCTCCAATACATTGAAGGGGGTCGGATCAATGGTCCACGATCTCTTCGAACCAATGGCTCAGATCATTTCATGATTTCGCAAATCGTGATTTCGGCATTCCTGTGGTGAATGTTCTTGACGCTTCCAACTCTCGATCCATGAAACTATGAAATGGCGTGGGATCAATAGTCCAAATAAACCCTTGATCTGATGGATCAGATCATTTCGTGATTTTTCATTTTGCGATTTCAACATTCCTATGGTATTGTTTCTTGCCTCTCCAAGTCGTGATTCACAAAACCCCGAAATGGAGTCTTTGACATGCTTTGATCTTTTGCCATGCGTCCCTCTTGGATCAAAGGTCAAGATTTTATCGAGACTTTGCAACTCCATGAGCCTTCATTGTGCCTGATCAATGGTCCATATTTGGCCTCGATCTAATGATTGAGATTATTTCGCGATTTCGCATATCCCGAGTTCGAGAGGTGAAAGGCTAGAGCATTTCATACCTTTGACTTTCTAGTCAGTGAAATGTTGATCTGTGTCCACATGTCCTGCTCGTAGATGGACGGTCCTCCTTCTTTTAATATTTTGTATACCCGCTTCTCCTAGCACTTTAATGAGCATGTAGGTTCTCCCTAATCCAACGATGGTCAAAACTTATGCTCAGATCTGACACCTGAGATCTATCCTCCTCTTCTGCGCGTTCTTCTTGTCTACAATCAGATCTAACAGTCCTCCTTTCAGGAATTTAAATGGGATCCAACGATCATTGACGCTTCTCCACCCGAGCTTAGGCACTACGATCGACTCTGCACTAATTACTCCTGAGCTTACTTTGTTCCTATTTTTCCATCGATGCTTACTCTGATCTTGTCATCAATGACCTGCCTACAATCCTTTGCACGTTTGCTGCTGTACTTTCCATCAATGACAATCATACGCTGCATGTTCAATATTTGCCAACAATATCCCCCTTTGGCATTGATGGCAACAAAGGCACCCAGACTTTTTTCTCCCCCTTTGGCATCAATGTCAAAGAGAACATGCTCCCCTTGAGCTGTTGCAGTATTTTTATGAGGTATCAGATATGCAATCAATACAAGAATCCCCCTAACAGAATGGACTTTCTTAGATGTGAGACGGGATAACACCCAACTTCTGTCTGAGATATTCAAATGGTGTCTTGGCTAGAGGTTTAGTAAAAATGTATGTTATTTGTTATGTGGTTGGAATGTACTGAACCTGAACAACCTGATTGGTGACCTACTCTCTTAGAAAATGATATTTTATAGGTATATGCTTGGTCCTAGAGTGGAATACAGGGTTCTTAGACACACTGATGGCACTAGTGTTATCACAATGAATTGGGATTGGTGCAGCATACTTTACCTCTAAGTCTGCAAGTGTCTAAATCATCCATAATACCTGAGTGCAATAGGTAGCAACAACAATATACTCTGCTTCAGTAGTTGATAAAGAAATGGAACCTTTCTTTTTATTAAGCCATGCTACTAAAGAATCTCCTAGGAAGAATGCTACTCCACTGGTGCTTTTTCTCTCATCAACACAGTTTGCCCAATCTACATATGAATAAGCAGTTAGCTAAAAAATTTGATTTCTGGGATACCACAGACCATAAGTCATTGTTTCTTTCAAATACCTAAATATCCTTTTGGCAGCTTGCAAATGACTCTGTTTAGGTGCGGCCCGATATCTTCCTACCATTCCTACAACATGCATTATGTCTGGGCGATATGTTGTGATGTACAATAGGTTTCCTATCATTGATCTATATGAGCTTTGATCAACATCAGGTGAGTCATCATCCTTGTTTAACTTACATCCAGTAACCATAGGTGTATCCACAGGTTTAGAATCTTCCATTTGAAACATTTTCAGCATTTCTCTTAGATATTTTTCTTGAGAGATGAACATCCCTTCAGTCCTCTGATTAATTTGTAGACCAAGAAAAAATGGCAGTTCTCCTATCATAGACATTTCAAATTCTAATTCCATGGAAGAAGCAAACCATTGTACCAATGGATCCTTATTACATCCAAATATGATGTCATCTACATAGACCAATACGATGAGCAAATTATTATCCTCTGATTTAATATAAAGATTGTTGTCAATTGTTCCTCTCTTGAACCCTTTTTCTTTGAGATACGTATCCAGTCTGTCATACCAGGCTTGAGGGGCTTGTTTTATCCCATATAAATATTTCTTCATCTTGCATACTAAGTCAGGGTTATCAGATAGTTCAAAACCCTCTGGTTGTTCCATATAGACTTCTTCACTTAAATCTCCATTTAGAAAAGAGGACTTGACATACATTTGATAGACTTTAAGCCTTTTATGACAAGCATAGGCAAGAAACATTTTGATAGATTCTAATCTTGCTACGGGCGCAAATGTTTTATCATAATCCAGTCCTTCTATCTGAGCATATCCGTTACTGACTAACCTTGCTTTGTTCCTGACAACTTGTCCTTGCTCATTCAACTTATTCTTAAAGATCCATTTAGATCCAATGACGTTTTTTCCTTCAGGTCTATGAACCAACTCCCACGTACTATTTTTCTCAATCTGATCAAGTTCATCATTCATTGCGTTAATCTAGTGGTCATCTCTGTTGGCTTCATTAAAATTCTTGGGTTCCAGCATGGATATGAAGGCTGTATGAGATTGTTCAGTGTTTTTGATTAACTTTCTCCTGGTTTGTACACCTTTTTCTTTTTCCCCAATTATCTGACTTGCAGGATGATTCTTTTGAATGATTCTGGAGGAGGAATTTGTAGTTGACTGTTGATTTGAGCATGTTTGAGTGTCTGAGTCTTCATCTGATTTAGAGTCTTTGTTTTATGATTCTTGGACCTGTTCATCTTCAGCTTTAGTTGTGTCTTCTGTAGAAGACTCATTCCTGTATACCTCTCTCCCTATGGTTCCTTCATCAACTTTTACATCAATGCAGTCAACCATTTTGTGCAACCTCTTATTATAGCATCTATATCCTTTATTGTTTGTAGCATACCTTCATCAGCCCTGTCATCATATTTGCTGAGGTTCTCATCATTATTCTTTATGTAGCATTTACTCCCAAAGACTTTGAAGTGTTTAATTGAAGAAGGTCTCCCAAACCATAGTTCATAAGGCATCTTGTCACTTTGTGGTCTAAGGTGAAATTTGTTAAGAACATGGACTGTTGTGTGTATTGCTTCTACCCAGTAGGTTTGACCAATATTCTTCTCATTCATCATCGACCTGGCCATTTCCTGCACTGTTTTGTTTTGCCTCTAAACAACTCCATTTTGTTGTGGAGTTCTTGGGATTGTTTATTCTCTCTTGATCCCATGCTCATCACAAAATTCCTTGAAGTCTCTTGACATAAACTCTCCTCCTCAGCCTGATCTTACTGCCTTTAACCTCTTTCCTGTTTGAGTCTCTGTTAAAGCCTTAAATATTTTAAACTTCTCAAATGCTTCAGCTTTTTCCTTGAGGAAGGCAACCCAAGTAAGTCTGGAGTAATCATCAATAATCAACATGAAGTAGTTTTCTTTCCCTGTGCCTTCCTATCTCGATGGTCCACATAAATCCATATGAACTAGTTGGAGTGGTTTCTCTGTTGAAGTAAATCTCTTGTATTTAAACTGTGTCATGTTTTGCTTCCCTACTTGGCAGGGTTTACACATTGAATCTTGGGGATTTGATATTATCAGAAGATCTTTTACTGCCTCGATATTTTTGAGTTTGATTACATGGTCAAGGTTTACATGTCCAAGTCTCCTATGCCATAAACATCTTTCATCATGCCTACTTAGATGACACTCTTCTCTATTTTCTTTCAGCACATATACATTATTTTATGTCCTTATGCCTTTGGCCACCACTTGTCCCGAGGTTACTGATTTTATCTTGTAGTCCTTGGATGTGAACACCACTTCACATCCTCTGTCACACATTTGACTTACACTGAGAAGATTGTGTTTCAGTCCATCTACAAGTAGAACATCTTGGGCTTTTCCTTTTCCATTACTTAAGCTCACCATCCCTTTTCCCTTTATTTTCCCTGGAGCATCATTTCCAAAGGTTACGTTTCCTGATTTTCTTTCACTTAGAGATAGAAACTTGCCTTTGTCTCTCGTCATGTGTTTGGAGCATCCACTGTCTATGTACCAAGGGTTCATTTTTATTTGAGTGAACAACACTAATCCACACTTGTCACTTTCCTTCTTCTTCCAAAACTTGACATTTTCAGCAGGGGATTTTGAATCTGGTTCATAGTTTCTTAACCGACAGTCAATAGATTTATGTCCAAAGCTATGACAAGTATAACATTCAATCTCATTATTCAATAGGTCAAACTTATTGTTGCATTTTTGTCTACTCATTGACTGTTGATTATTTCTTGGCCTCCTTAGTTGCATGTCACTAGACTTAATTTGGAAATTTGTAGTCTGTGAAGGATTTTTACTTGGTTGTATCATTCTTTGTTGTGGGAAGCATTTATTCCTTCGAAATATTAATTTCTCATGTCTAAGACTGAAGGAACAATTTACAGCTTTGTGACCAAAATTAGAACAATAGAAGCAATAACCATAGAAAAATTCTTTGTACCTGGGAAAAGGTTGTCTTTTCTGAGCAAATTAATTTCTTCCATGTTGATGATGTTTTTCAGCAGAGAGTGCATTGTTTCTTTGTCCTGTAGATTCAATCCTGGCACCTTTTTCTTTACTCGTCCTGGGCGACTGATTGTCTTCCTTTGTTTCTGCAGGTTTGTTGTTGTCATTGGTTGTACTTCTGACAAACTTGATGGGTTCTTCATTTCCTGGCTTACCACTGCTTGATCCTTCTTCATAACCCAAACCAGTTTTCAGCTTTGGATTCCTTTGTTGATTCAGAATGGTGGCTAATCCTTCTGAGGCTTTGATACTTGACAGATTCTGATTGTACAAGGCTTGAAATTTCTCCATCTCTTTCCTAGTTTTCACTACTTCTTGTTCTAATTCTTCACATCTTGCCTTCTTTTCTGATAACTGTCATTTCAGAATGTCTTCGATTTTCTTTGCCTCTTCTAATTCTACTTTTAGTAGGAAAATTTCTTCATCAGGTTCTTTACTGTCTTTCTCGAACTGTATCAATAATTGTCTTTGCTTTCTGTTCTTAATTCTTAGTTTGTCAATATCTTCCAGTGCACTGATCAGTTCTCCTTCCATGTCAACCACAACTTTTTCTTCATTAACTTCACTTCCTGTGCTATCATTATCGTAATCCTCTTTGGCCATAAGTATGAAGTCATTTAGTTTATCTTCAATAGGGGAGTCATTGTCTTCATCATCTGAAGGATCATCCTCATTGTTTACGCAAAGACTTTTCTTCTTAAAGTTATTCTCTTTAAATAAATTTATGTGTTTATGCTTCTCCTCATCATCATATGTCTGATCCTTTCTTTTGTGGGGACATTTATTTGCAAAATGACCTATTCTACCATAGTTTAAACATTTGAAAGGTAGTTTAACTTTGTATTTGCCTGATCCCTTCTTCAGTCTCTTCAAAAAAATTTCTTCTATTTCATCGAGCTCAAAATCCTCATTCTTGTCTGCTTTGAATGATGCTTCTCTGGAGGTGGGTTTATCTTTAACTATTCTCATTTCATAAGCAGTCAATTTTCCTAGAAGTTTATCAAACTCCAAGGTTTTTAGATCATTAAGTTCTTCTATAGCAGAGACCTTTGGGTTGAACCTATCTAGGAGAGATCTCAAGACTTTGTGAACTAAAGAAGGTTCCTCAGTTTTTTCACCAAGTGCTTTCATTGCATTTACCATTTCTTCTACTCTCAGAAAGTACTTTCCAACTGTTTCATCCTCCTTCATCTTTAGTTGTTCAAACTGTATTCTGTAGGTTTGAAACTTGGCGTCCTTTACCTTCTCATTACCTTCATAACTGCTAATGAGTTTGTCCCACATTTCTTTAGCAGTTCCTAGGTACATAACTTTTACGAATTCTTCTTCTGCAAGCCCACTCAAAATAACATTCATAGCCTTAGCATTGAAACTAAATTCTATCTTGCCATCCTTATTATCTAACACAACTGGCTTTACATAACTAGTATCTACCACATCCCAGGCATCTACACCTAAAGCCATTATGTAGGTTCTCATTCTAACCTTCCAGAAGGCAAAGTTTGTTCCGTTGAATAGAGGGGCCTTATTGGTCAAATTTCCTTCATGGCTTGACATGTTTAAGCTCTAGGATCTACCTTTAGATAAAAGGGGTCAGCTCTGATACCAATTGTTGGAAAACTGAGAGGGGGGGGGTGAATCAGTTGTTACTGTGCTTAAACAATTATGCTTCTTATAAATTCTTTACAAGGCACTCAATTATGATCACAATAATGCAGGGACATAAGCAATGGCACATTCAGCATCAGTCACATATATGAGAAACACAGAGACATATATTTTCCCGAGGAAACCCATACAGGGTAAAAACCTCTTCTTCTTTATATGATAAGTATTATTTACATTCTTTACATTATCATACATATGAGCACCAAATCATTGTGAGGCTACAACCTCTGTTTTGCAAGCTGCAACTTGCTGAG
>ML795454.1:39804-51140 GCA_009831015.1 Picea engelmannii
CAACGTTTTGTCTTTTGAGTAATTGAATGATAGTTGAAGGCATTAATTGATTTAAGAGGTTGTTTGTTGTATTGAATGTTGTATCATTCTAGTATTTATTGATGAAGTGACATTACTGCCAGTACTATTTTGTAAACATTGACTTCATCAACATTTTCTTTTAATTGCTCATATTGAATATCAGATAGTCTTTAATATATATGAAGTACTGACCAGATTTGCACGTATCAGTTTCCTTGTTGTATTGTCTCAAGCAGGTGCTTTTTTTTTCTTTAGTTATACTTTATTATTGGTTGTTTAGCCGGGGCTATCTGATTGGCGGTGATCTGTGAAAGAGGGAACTTGTTCTTGTCCTATTATCCTTTGCCCTTTCAAAACCCAAGGTCACCGGGGACGTCTCCCCTGGACCTAGCCTCCCTAAATAGAAAGAGCCTTCCCATCGTGGTGACATTGGGTGGGATAGGTTCTTGTTACGCCAATTTGACCCTCTACCTTATAGCCTTTTATCCTAGCTACAAACTGTGCGATAACAGTTGGTAAGGCAGACAAAGTACAAATTGGTCTCGATCCATGGGTTGGCAATAAAGGAACGCACAGATTACTGTCATGAACATAAAAATACATATAAATAGGTAATAATTAATAATATAAATAATTAATTATGAAGAGACACGACATATGAAAGGTCATGTCTCTTATGAAAGGGCACCCTTGTGTGGGTATATATATAGAATCCCTCATCCTCATTGTAATATCATCAGATCCATTCTTATACATTATTATTTAATATATTTACTATCCTTAATGGATTATTGTGTACTGTCCTATTTATATTGGATATTTACATAGTGAACCGACTTGGGTCACCACAGTGGTATCAGAGCCTCGTTTACGATCTTGGCCCTTGGCCACTAGACTTTTAAGTCAAATTTTGTTGCCATTGGCAACAAAACCATTGCCCTTTGGCCAAACTGAAATTAGGTGGGTTTTTGACCATTCATGAAAAAAGTGATTTCCACTACAAGGAAGAAAAAAAAAGTAAAAAATTGAAAGTCCAGAAGAAAAACATCAGTTTGCTTCACATTCAAAAGAACACCAAAGGAAAAAAAAATCAAAATTTTTCATCGATAAAAAAGAAAAAACAAATTGAAAGTCCAGAATTTTCGTTGAAAGAAAACACTGCTACAAAATTCTGTTGAAGAGAAAATCATAGTTCCTCTAATATCGAAGAAACCAGATATCAAAATCAGTTAAGGAATTAAAAAAAAAAACAGCAGTTTAGTACAACCTACAACTACAGCTGCGACCGTACCAACTATATGGACAACCGTTGTATAAATCGTAAGTCAGACGTCGTACAATTCGTAAGTCAGACACCGTACATATTCATTTAATACATTGTACAATTCAATTAAGTGTTGAATGGGACGAAATCACTATGCAATCGATTAATTGTCGACCGTACAGTTCTTTTGATTCATATAGAACACTATCTGTACCAAATTGCCTTCGTACAATAGCATAATTTTAAAATCTGTACTAGTCGTAATACTCGGTCGTACACATTCTTCTCAATTATCAATTTCGCAAATATTTCGTACAATACGTACTATTCAATCCATGTATGTATCGATTAAAACATTAAATGTGTTATAACCATTATATTTTCAAGGAGCAAACTCAGTTTTAAGGATAAGCAATTCAGGTCGATGTTAATTTCAAAGTGACAAACAAATTATAAGTCGCGACCTTAGAGAATTATTAAAAAGGTTATCAAGGAGTCATAAATATTGAGAAATATTATTTAAAAGCTGTATTAAAAAATTGTGAAGTTCATATATCTAACTTTATAAACTAGACGTCCCACGTTGAAGTTAATTAAAAGTTGAGTTCAAAAGTTGAGTTCCTATTCAAGGTTATAAAAAGGGGGCACTGATTCGAAGTATTAAAGAAGTTATTTAAAGTGTATTTAATACGATTTTTAAGTTGAGGTATTAACAAGTCGAAAAGTGAATAAGAAGGTGAATATATTATTATATTATAAAATTTCAAATATTAAAAGGTATTGGAATTACTTTTTCATTTTATATCAAGGAAAAGGGAAATAAAAATAGTTATATGAGTCATATAAAAATAGAAAATATCATTAAGGAGAACAAAAAGGAAAGTGAAATTATTAAAAGAGTTATAAAAGGTCCAAAGAAAAAAGACTCTCAAAGGACAAGGTATTGTTAAATTCAATTAGTCATTTGGGGGAATCAAAGATAAATAAGGGAATTATACAAGGTGAAAAGCAAGGAAGGTGAAATAAGCATTATATAAGTTTCATAATAAAGGTATCATTTATCGTAAAATTAATTATCGTAACTTATCGACGAAAGAAAAATGGATCCTAATAACAAGGGAAAAGGAAGATTTTTTTATAAAGATTGTCCAATCGTATGTTATGGTTTTTCTACATTAAAGGGGAGTATTCAAGGAAGAGAAGTTACCATCCTTATCAACTTAGACTATAATGAAAATTACATTAATATTGACTTGGAAAATCAATTATTAATTCCAAAGCAAAATATAAGTGAAAAGAAGGATGTTTTTCAAATTAAGGAGTTACAACTTACAAGTGATAATTGATGAATATCAATATATATCTCAATTCTATGTTGCAACTATGTATCAAGAAGAAGTTGACATCGTCATCGGGTTACCCTGGTTTAAAAGACTAGGTACCTTCATATTAAACATGGAGAAAAAGTTTGTGACATTCCCCTACAAGGAGAAGATGATAACATTGCAAGACACTACCTCGAAGCCAGATTTCGTAAAACCAGAAGACTTTAACGATATTTCAGAAATAATACATCAAGAAAATAAAAAAGCAATGCAAAGGATGCAAAAAGAATTTGACGAAGTTATTGCGGAAAAAACGAAGAAATTTCTCGCTTAAAATTTAGTCGCAGATAAGAGGAACAAATGGTTTCAATGATTACATCTAGTTGAATGGTGGTACAACTCCACTTATCATACATCCACCACAATGACACCATTTAAATATTTAAACGATTATGACCCTCCTTGGCTAGAGGACTTCATACAAGCAAACATTAAGGTTCCAATGGTGAGAGATCATTTAGAAGAATCTCAAAAGAATGGGAACACGCTTAAGAAGAAACTTGCCAATGCCCAAAACCAAATTAATCAACATGTTTACTAGCACAGGTTGGAGTATGAGTTCAAGGAAGGAGATTGGGTGTTTGTGTGCTTGCAACCTTATAGGCAACTATCACTCAAAGAAAAAGGAAATACAAGATGGAAACCAAGTTTTATGGGCTCTATAGGTCAAGAGAAAAATTAGTTACATCGCTTTTGCCTTCGAATTACCTACTACGTGTTGTATCCATAATGTATTCCATATCTCATGCTTAAAGACAAAAGTAGGGAGTCATGATTAGCCACGAACAAAACTACACATGCTCGATGAAGAGGGAAACCTTAATTTAAAACTAGAAGGTATATCGACAACTCGAAGAAAGCCCTTACGATCTACAACAATGACAGAATACCTCATCAAATGGGAGTATACTAGATGAAGAAGCTTCTTCAAAGAGAAAGGCTTATATATATATATAACAAAAATCAACCATACATCACCTTGTTGACGTCACAATGGACTCTACATTAATATCGTTATCGCTCTTACAGCAATAATGTGGCTCTTCCAATACTCACAAGAGGGCCCACAAATAGACATTAAAATGCCAAAATATTCCAGAAAGTTTTTTATCCTTTCTTATGTCGTGTCTCTTCATCATTTTGATCCAACCTTGGCTCCTTGTTTTGTATTTTGCAACCCCTTTTCCTCAATGTTGAATTTCTAACATATACATGTGAATAATGCAACTTTGGTCTCTTGATACCTACATCAATCAATATCTAAGAGTAAAAAATCAGATTAATATTAGCCTTCCTTGCACTTTTGCATAATATTTATGCATATCTTGACAATTTGTCTTGAAGTTTTTTGTGTTTAGACGATGTGTGTTGATATATCTCTCAAAGCATTGCTTCATTCATGTTCTTAGTGGGT
Source organism: Picea engelmannii (assembly GCA_009831015.1). NCBI lineage: Eukaryota > Viridiplantae > Streptophyta > Pinopsida > Pinales > Pinaceae > Picea > Picea engelmannii. The sequence continues at coordinate 43,889 of ML795454.1, forward strand.
AAATTCTACATGTATGGCCATCCAATTCAAGTAAGAATAGTTTTTTAGTTCACATCTATCAATTATTTTCTCGAATTTGCAATTTTCTTTTCGTGGCAGGCGATCGGGGTGAATGCCTCTTATATTACATTATTGGTTGTCCCTTGAAATGCAATTGTTAGGCCACTTCATTGGAAGGGAGTCATCTTGAGAGACACGTGGATGATCATAAAGAATGGTAGTGAAATTTGGAACATCATAAGGTTGATAAGGATCTTGGTCATATAGAAAAGGAGATGTCAAGGACATTTAATGGGTATTTGTTTCCTTTTTTACTCCAGGTAGACTAGAGAGTTTAAGGCAGATCAATCGCTTAGGTTTAAGAAAGCTTTGGATTTTTTTTGCGAAGCTGTAGAATCTCTGGACATTGGGGCTAAGGAAGATATGTTGTCACTCCTTGTTTAAGTAGAGAGGGGTAGCTTGTCAATTTTCATCCTAGCTCATTAATATGCATACTTTAATGTGTGCACTTTTGTACTTGTCATGTAAATTGGTTACTAACACATCATAGTACTCACTTTCATAAATTTTCCCTTAAACAACTCTTGTTTGTAAAAGATAACAATGTTTTTTCCAAGATCTTCTCTTATTTTTGGCAAGGTCGTTTGTTTGTCTTCGAAAGTGAGGATTTATATGTTAATAAGGTAAAAAATAATAATAATTGAAAAGGATGGAGGGGGATTGGGGGGATGGGGTGTCACAGGAGAATGTGTAAAATTCCCCACTCTATAGCCTAATATATATTAGTGTTTTAAAACACCATGGACCAACAAAAATAGCTTGGTCAATATTTCTAGCCGTTATCAAACTATAGAGCAACATATTGAAAACAATGATTTTTCACCACCTCTTAACTAATCTACCCCGGGTTCCACTATGAAGATCTCTAAAACCTAACTTCAAAAGATGTATAGTATTAAAGATAGAAAAAAAAACCTACACATAAAAGAGAAACGGTTTCCATCATGAGCACAAGGGTGACAGAGTTGAATCGGACGATTAAGTGGACTCACTTTCCTCCCCTTTGGTTTTGCTATGTTTTTCTTTCAAGTGACTAACTGGCCATGTAGCAACTCATCTTACCTTCTTTAATAACTTTTAGAGTTGGTATTCCATGGCAACAGTTTTCAGTTGTAGGAGCTTTAAGTTTTCCCCCATCTTTGTTTTTTGTTCCCTTTTTCACTCCTTATCTTCCTTGACCACTCAATGATGTTGTAATGGAGGCCCTCAAAGCGACACACCATGTCAAAACCTTGGACAAGTTGGTTTATCTGGTTGGCCACCTTGTAGATGCATCACCCTCATAATTAATTGCTCTCGATACAAAGAGTGTTAAAGCCTTTAAGAATTGTTATTATTTATAGAAACATGATCATCTTGGAAAGAAGCCATGTGAGTTAATATAGGTTTTGGAAAGGCACTTAAATAACATCAACTCCAAAATTTAGTCAACCCATGTTAAATGCAACCCTTTGTTGAATGCTCTTTCAATGTGATTAGGATGATTATGCGTTACATGTTTTCCTGTCCACCAAATCCATGACTTCCTTGTTACCTGGTGAGCTTACATATGTCAATTTTCACATACAAGCTTATGTGACTAATTTTCATATCTGAAAATTACTTCCTAGTGACGAAACAATATGCCCTAGTTGTTATCACCGAACAATTTTACACTGAAAATTATTGACTAAAATATATGCAGCGAAAACAACAAGATCAAAGATGAATCATCAACACACATGAGACACAAACTTTTTGTTCTATAACTTTTGTCAATTTCAAAAATTCTGAGGGAAAAACCAACCCTCCTAGCAAATAAAATTTCACCAAAATCTAAGGACAGCCTTGTCCTCCAATAACAAGAAAAATAGAGACACCAAACCTCAACAAATCCCTGGAAATTTCCTCTTCCCACAAATCTGTTGCGGTCCACTTGTAAGGCCTACTAACATCAGTCGTACGACTACTAACGTCAGCTTGTACGGACCTGCTCCTGCCCAGAAACCCTGAGCGCATGTGCACGATTGTCCCTACTAGAAATCACGTACGTACGCGATTGTTCCCATTACAACCCACGTACATATGTGATTGTTCCCACTGCAACCCGCGTACATGTACAGAAAACTATACAGACACTTTTGTAGGATCTGCACCACTCGTGCGACTTCTTTCCTTCTAATGTTGTCCTCCATACATGCGGCCTTCCTCACCTCAACATTTGATTTCCCTTCCAAGAACAAAAAATAGAAGATCCATAACCCTAGGCCAGATTTTCCATAGTTGCAGAAATTCCCTTGCTGAAATCACCAAGCTCCTTGGCACAAGTGCAGACTCACTTATGCCAACTCCATCATGTCACACCCAATAATGAAATGCCACAATGACCTCTCTCCTTTATATACAAGTCTTAGGGTTCATCATAGAAGCCCCTCCACAAGTCAACATCAAATTAGACTTACATGTGGGTGTGAAGCCCCATCACAAACCCACAAAGCCCATCACCAAACCCCCAAGCCCCCAACTCTAGATACAAGGGGATTTTCATTGAACTGAAAGTGTATTGTGGCGCCCACGACGATTCCACATGCCCAACACCTAGGGTCATGTGAGAATACTTGCCCGAAGATACAAAAGATCAACAACCTAAATTATCGAGCGATAGAACAAAAGTATCCATCAGAAGTTGATAGCTTCAAAGTTCAACCCTATTCATGTTGACTCCATTCATATAAACAATGTATTGGGCCTGTTACAGTGATTGAGGACTTGGAGGAGGAGACTTCCCTTCCTTCACTTCCAACCTTGGACTCCAGATCTAGCTCCACCTGACATACTCTTCCTATAGGTGTTTTCACTATTGTACTTATTTCCTTTCACATTAGATCGTACATCTTTACTTTCTATTGCTATATTAGATCTAGTAGATGCCATGACACTACCACTTCATATCACACTAGTGTTACTTTTCATTCACCTACTTTTTTGGTCATTTGTTGGATATAAATGAGATTATCTTATCTTATCTTATCTTGAAATAGGCAATAACATAGTTCACTATGGGCATTTGTCAACATCTATGCTCGATAACATTTAGATTTTATGCTTGGGCTCTTTACTATCAACTATGTTCAATAATATTTGAGTACCAAGTGGTCTCTTTGATAGATTACTAGATCTAAAGTATAATTGGGCTTAGTGTCCCTAAACCAAGCTGCTTTACAATTTATCAATTCACACTAGTGTTGCAGGAAGCTTCAGCCCCCCCCACACTTCGAAGCCCTGAAGCTGAAATATCCCTGATCCCGCTGATCAAGATATTTGCTACTGATCTACTATTTTGTCTTGCAGATCTGATACACTGGGGGTTTCTGTGATAAGAAGATGATAGCAGATCTGATGCATGCACAGATAGATCGGCGAAAATATGTGATTCTGGCGAAGTACGGTAACCGCTACCAGCTGGAAAACTCGTCTGGAAGTTCAGACCATCGGAATACGCTAGAAACTGCTCCAAAAGAAGCGCCATGGCCTCTAGACTGAAATGGGTGAGTGTCGGATCTTGAATCTAGTCTCCGAGGCACTGGATCTGGACCCCTGAGGGGGTTTGCGCACCTCCTGGAGAACTGGATGCGCCCCAAAGGATTCCACCAACGGAATCTGTTGCTATATGGCTCAAAACGATCGTCTCGCCAAATAAGGAAATGGGTCGGAAGGATTTGTCTGGATCTGCTCTAATACTCCACATGCAACACGAAATGTCTGTCCGGAAGAGTTGCACCCTAAATGGTTGAATGAGTCGATCTGCAAGATTCCACCATTAGAATCTGACGATAGATGGCTCAATAGAAGCGCCCTGGCTGGATCTCAAATGGGTTGGAAGGAAACTGCAATCTAGATACGGATCTCGTGCAGCTCTCCAAACCCTCAAACTGACTTGCGCCCTCACTGGCTGAGCTGGGCACTCTGCAATGGATACTCCTAAAAAGTACAGTGAAATACCTGGATGGTATCTCTGATGGGCTAGGGTGTGTCTCTCAACACTGAAACCGATCAATGGTGGTGGTTTCCTCTAGAAATCCACAAAACAGTAAGGTCGGCTCTCCTCCTCCTCTGGGAACTCTCAACATCAAATCATAACAATGCATAATGAAGAATTAGGTCAAATTCCTCCCTTTATACCTTTCCCAATCTATTCACCATTGACCTCACGTAAGCTAGGCGCTTTTCCTCCTAAAGTGATTAACTAATTAATTAAGTCCCCCTTTAACACCTTTTCATTCTAATTCTTTGTTGACTTAGGCTTAAGTGACTTTTCCTAAGTATTTTGGCTTAATTCATCGTTTAGCCATCAATTCCTCCTTATTTCTCCATCTTGTTCCATGTATGTGCCTGACTATAGTCTACGGGAACCTATAGACTGCTAAGTCACTCCCTGCTGGCCTACTCTTGGGAACGAGACATCACAGTCCTCCCTTCCCGAGATTGCTTGTCCTCAAGCAACATCAATCTTGGGTGTTGTAAGATATGCTCTCCCTCCCATGTGGCATCCTCCACTGTAATACCTCTCCATCTAACCAATCACTCTTTGATGATCCTACTCCTCAATCTGTGCTCTCTCTGCTCTAGTACCTCCTCTGGCACTAGCTCCAACTGACCCTCCTCATCCAAGGGTGGCAACTCCTCTGAAATGCTACCTGTTGTCCCACAGCCTTTTTAAGGCAAGAGACGTGAAAGACGTTATGAATCTTGCTACCTTCCGGTAGCTCTAGCTCGTATGCCACCTCACCTATCCTCCTGGTGACTTTGAATGGCCCGTAGAACTTCGGCTTCAGCTTCTCTGCTCCGCTCCTCTTCAAGGAGGATTGTCGGTATGGTTGTAATCGCAAAAAAACCAAATCCCCTACCTCAAAAATGCGCTCAACTCTGTGTCGGTCTGCATATATCTTTTGTTGATTCTGAGTTGACTGCAAGTTCTCCCTTACCGATTGAAGAATCCTCTGACTCTCCTCCACCCAATCGTTGGCCCCCAGGACCCTGTTGTCCCCAAACACAGTCTCTATAAATGAGGGTGCATCGTATCCATACAATGCCCTGAACGGTGACATCCTGATAGACATATGGTAAGTTGTGTTGTAGCAATACTTACCCATATGTAACCATCTCACCCAAGTGCGTTGTTGCCCCCCCACATAGTTCCTCAGATACCCTTCCACCCATTTGTTGACGATCTATGTCTGCCCATCTGTCTGTGGGTGGTAGCTGGTACTCGTGGCTAGATCTGTGCCTGTCAATATGAAAAGATCCTGCCAAATTGCGTTGATGAAGCGCCCATCCCTATCATTGACTATCTGCCTGGGTAACCCATGCAACCGGAATACCTCCCTAAAAAACAACTCTGCTACCTGTATGGCCTTGTAGTCTGTGGGTATGGCGAAGAAATGTGCAAATTTGGTCAGTCTGTCGACCACCACAAATATACAATCCTTGCCCTACACTCTAGGGAGGCCTGTAATGAAATCCATGGAAATGCTCTCCCATTTCTGCTCTAGAATGGGTAGAGGTTGTAGTAGCCCTGCGGGGTGTGTATGCTCGGACTTGTTCTGCTGACAACTCGTGCACTCTCGTATGTGTTTCAGCACATCATCCTTGAGACCCTTCCATGAGAATCTCTCCCTGACCTACCTATATGTTTTGAAGTACCCTTGATGCCCTGTTGTAGGCGAATCATGACATACCTTCAGAATTTTCCCCTTCAAGGTGGATTCTAGAACCAAGTAGATCCGGTCCTTGTAGAAAATGACATCATCAAGAACCCGGTATCTATCATCAATCACTTGTCCATCCATCACCTCACAAGCAAATTTGTTTTTGGAGTATTCCACCAACAAATGAGCTTTCCAATCTGTACAAATGTCCATCATCGAACATATTGTTGGCCTCATGGACAAGGCATCTACCACGATATTCCTTTTTCCCTTGACATACTCAATGTCAAAGTCAAAGGCTTGGATCTTTGAGACCCACTTCTGCTGCCTCTCACTGAGGTCTTTCTGATCAAGGAAATACTTGAGACTGTTATGATTAGTCTTCACTACAAACCTGTTGCCAACCAGATACTGCCTGAATTTGGTTAAGGCATGCATGATCACTAGCATCTCTTTGTCGTAAATAGGATAGAGTCTCTACGACTCGTTGAGCTTTCTGCTCTCAAACACAATGGGGTGGCCCCCCTGCATCAAGACTGCTCCAAAATCCCCACCCATGATGCGTCGCACTCTAAGACAAACGGCTGCGAAAAGTCTGGAAGGGCTAGAACCAGGCATGTGCTCATAACCTCCTTCATTTTGTTGAATGTTTGTTGTGACTCCTCTGTCAAATGAAAAGCACCCTTCTTGGTCAAGTCTGTGAGTGGTGCTCCCAACTATGAAAAACCCTTGACGAACCGCCTGTAGTAACTGCATAACCCAAAGAATCCTCTCAGCTCCGTGAGATTCTTGGGCATTGGCCAATCCACAATGGCCCTAATCTTTTCCTAGTGAACCTGTACTCCCTGCCCACTGATGATATGCCCCAAGTACAGTAGTTCCCTCATGCCAAATTCACATTTGGATTCCTTGGCATATAAAGACTGTGCCTGCATAATATCCAATACCTTCCCTAAATGTGCTAAATGCTCATCCCATGTCTTTCTATAGATCAATATATCGTCGAAGAATACCAGAAGGTACTTCCTCAACTGTCCTCTAGATATATGGTTCATGCAAGACTGGAAAGTGGCTGGTGCATTGGTCAGTCCAAACAGCATGACCAAGAACTCAAAGTGTCTGAAATGGCATCGGAACGTTGTCTTCTCAATGTCTTGCTCCCTGATGTTGATTTGATCGTATCCTAAGCGTAGATCAATCTTAGTGAAGAAGACTGCCCCATGTAACCCATCCATCTGCTCATCTATGCGTGGAATGGGGTAATGATTCTTGATCGTTTTCTTGTTGAGCGCTCTGTAATTGATGCACATCCGTAACGTGCCATCCTTCTTCAGTACCAGGATGACTGAAGATGCAAAAGGACTCATGTTGGGCCTGATGTGCCCCATAGCGAGCAATTCTTTGATTGCTTTCTCAATTTCGTCCTTAAATTTCTTGGGGTGCCTATAGGGTGTTGTAATCATCGGTGTAGCCCCTGCCTCTAACTCAATCATGTGCTCAAAACC
>ML795454.1:54930-68848 GCA_009831015.1 Picea engelmannii
AATCTGGATACAGATCTCGTGCAGCTCTCCAAACCCTCAAACTGACTTGCGCCCTCACTAGCTGAGTTGCGCACTCTGCAATGGATACTCCTGAAAAGTATGGTGAAATACCTGGATGGTATCTCCGATGGGCTAGGGTGTGTCTCTCAACACCGAAATTGATCAATGGTGGTGGTTTCCTCCATAAATCCACAAAAACAGTAAGGTCGGCACTCCTCCTCCTCTGGGAACTCTCAACATCAAATCATAACAATGCATAGTGAGGAATTCGGTCAAATTCCTCCCTTTATACCTTTCCCAATCTAATTCACCATTGACCTCACTTACGCTAGGCGCTTTTCCTCCTAAAGTGATTAATTAATTAATTAACACCCTTTTTAATATCTTTTCATTCTAATTCTTCGTTGACTTAGGCTTAAGTGACTTTTCCTAAGTATTTTGGCTTAATTCATCGTTTAGCCATCAATTCCTCCTTATTTCTCCATCTTGTTCCCTGTTTGTGCCTGACTATAGTCTACGGGAACATATAGACTACTAAGTCACTCCCTGCTAGCCTACTCTTGGGAACGGGACATCACAGAAGCTTGATCCGAGCAGGTGCATCCAAGAAGCTTTGTCAGAAGCACGCTTTAAAATTTAGGAAGCGTGCTTCGGAGCAAATTTGGATGCTTCCTGGTCTTTTGGAAGCTTCACGCTTCGAAGCGCGCTTCCAAGGACGCTTACGTATGCTTCCTAGGACGCTTCCCAGACGCTTCCTAGGAAGCTTCCCAAGTTCGGTATGTTTTGCAATTCACCAAGCCAATTTATCACATGATCAAGTTTGCAGATTCAAATCGACCAATCATTTGGAAGGTGTATGAGCAAATGGATAGCATGCTAGGGTAGATTAGAAACATTGTTGAGCCTAGAGTTGTCAACCTTTATAATCATAATCGTGTAGAGGTGGAAAAATGGTGGGAAATGCTAAATATTCCACTACATGCCTTAGCATATGTGCTAACACCTAAATACTATCATGTATCATGTCTTTCATCACCAGCACCTAGTGGTGGGTCCAAGAAAAGACCACACCAAGATCAAAAGGATCAAGTTGGTTATATGAAAGCATTAGAAAAATTGATCCCGGATGAGGAGTGTGACAACGTAATTAGCAACTAGCTCAGTTTAAACTTTATTGTTTTGGACCTTTCGGTCTTCATACTTCAACGTAAATGGCCTATTTTGTAAACATAACTAATTGGTCATGACTCATGTTACTGTTGACAGTGGTTGGATATCTAAATTCATTTCATAAGTTTATGGTCTACTTTCTATTTTATCAATATGGCTTAAAAATTTGTATGTTGGTTTGTAAGTTTGTAATTGCTAGAATCTAGATGGTTGATGCTTGAATGATTAATCATTCATGTACTATGGATGCCATTTCTATCTATATTGATGTACAAATATGCATGTTTTCATACATTCTGCAGCTAATTTGTCTTTCTACATGTTTTTTTAAATATAAACGCAATATATATATATATATATATATATATATATATATATATATATATATATATATATATATAACAGACACTTCTGAGACGCTTCACTTCTGAGGATTTTTGGAAAATGACGCTTCCCACGCTCCCGCTTCGTGCAACATTGCTTCACACACTTAAACTTATAAGGTTATTCTCTTTTGTACCTTTTACGAGAGCCTACACACAAGGATTTAATGTGGGTCATTATTACGACAAATGCTCCAACGTTTTGCTAGACCACAACCCAATAGACAGACATGAACAAATCACCATTGACAACAAGGATTCATGGTAAAAGTCAAATTAGTTTTCAAGTTCTAGCATTTATAGTCAATGAAAGAATAGGAAAATCTTTATTCATAGAATATCTTCCAACATGAAATCTTCACATAAGAACCAAACAAGCACCACATTATATGCCAATTTCTCTATGTAAAACTTACAAAATGGACATTGAACCTAGAAGCAAGAAATTAATGAGACTATCACAATTACTAACTTAAAAGTAATATTGTAAAATTATAATGATATAGACAGATAGATAGATAGTATTCAAATCTTCTACTAAATACTTTTTATGATACATAATGGAATTATTCATAAATGATAACATGTTGTAATCAGCTTTTACTTACCCATTGTGCTCCATTCCAAGTTCTTTTAATTCCCATTTGGCATTTGCAATTCGATCCACATATCTGAAACCAAAAAAGTAGATGTGGTCATTACATACAAGTGACATGCTTTAAAGGATTTAGTATGTTTTAACACAACGCCTAGTTAAATTAAGATAGGGCCTACTACAGGCTCCTTCTTGAGCTACAAGTCAAAACTTCACAAACTAAATAACAAAGGCTAACCAAACCCTCTAGAGCATCATAAGTATAAATATTCAATATGTACAATTATTAATTGAACCTGAAATAGGCAATGAATTGGCCTAATATTTATTTGTTGTCTTGTAGAATAAGATCGCTTTCAAAAGTTACTAAAACGTGATCAAATTTCAATATCGAAAATTTTTCATATTAGATCCTTCAATCTTTCGCTGGAAAAGCATTTGGAGCTTTTTCTAATCATTTTATTCTAATAGTAAAGGTTTCTTCATGGCACTGTTTACCATTATCTCCTCATGTTAATCAATAATTTAATTCATAATAATTCCTATTCTATTACAAAAACAACCAACTTTGAAGCACATTAACAGTTGTATCCTTTAGAGCAAAATTGCTTTGACAAGTAAAGCCATTTTGAAATGTAATAATTGAGCACAGAAACATATTTCCATGAACAATGCATAAATAGGTAGATCCCTTGCATTGTATCCTCAGGAACTCTCATAGGATTATCTTGGTTGTGAGTCTAAGCTTTCACCCCTCGGGCATTAAATCCCCATTTCTCATACTATATTCAACTCATGTTAAAATGAACACATGACTTTCTAGTATCTACCCATATGATAACGAGGACTGACTAGCATAGCATGCATAAAATTATGGAATTGATTAGCAATCAATTCATCTATATCTATTGATTGGCACTTAAAGAATTACCTCAATGGCTAACATTTCTCATTGCCTCTACTTTAAAGTTTAAACTGAATCTTAAGATTTAGCTTTTAGAGATTCTAAGTTGGAATTGTCTTGACTCTTAAGCTTAAAGGCCTGAACATGAAAAACATACCAGCAATCAAATACCATCCAAACATACTGTGTATTTCATAGTATCATTTTAGAGATAGAACATACATAAATATTGTCTAATGGTCGTATCCCATTACAATAATCCCAACATACATCATCGAATGTCAAATCCCTTGTATCTTGAGCACAAACGGATTTTCAAACTTGTAATAAATACTTAATTATAGGGTAAATAACTTAGAACTATTCAAAACATGGTCAAGTTGATACTTGGTGTTGCACACAAAAATTTGAAGTCATTCCACAGCCAAATCCGGCTAGATTCAAGAAAATGTTTTTAAGTGGGACCACAATAACAAAAACAAAGAATATGAAAGGGAGAAGAATATTCCCTTTAATTTACTCATACAATAATGAACGAATTGTATGTCATTGACTTTGTAAAGTGCAAAATGTTTAAAATACTTCTCCAACCTGTAGCATCATAAATGGCTGCCAGAATCTTTGTAAAAAGTTGAGTTCATTTATGGCAATGGCTAGCACCTAGTAATCACAAAATAAGTGAAAATATTGCAATAGAATGAAGATAAAACAGACATTTAGACTATTTTTAAACAATTAAGTTGCCAATTGTAGCTTAGTCGATCTAGTTCAAATTCATAGCCCATGATTTTAAGCTAGCCAAACAAATGTTGACATGTAAGTATATAACGAGATTTATCTTAACTAAGTTGGTCGAAACTTAAACTGAGCAAATTCACATTTTGCAAAGATGCATCGTGTTCCCCTCTAAACCTGCATTTCAGAAATATTCAAGTCCAGCAATAAAGTGCACATCTAGGGGAACTTACAAGTGCCACCCATTCTCACCTCAGTGGCCACTTCCCTAACTTTAGGCCAACTCTTCTTTGACACAAGGGGGGATTCCCAATTTGGATTACTAGGATAAACAAGCATGTTTATCACAAGATTGACAAATGAATTTCTGCAATTTATAGAATAAAATATTGAGTGGTAAATGATTGATAAGAAGATGATGTTACAATAAGCCTCGTGATGGTATACTTATACGCATTGACTTGTCACGAGGTGAAGTGGTATCTGCCCCTTGACCTTTCATTACGCCTAATGATTATTATTATTTATTATGATAATTATGACGGCGACAATGATGGTGATGATATTTAGCGTTATTATGTTTATTAAATTTCCACACCCTTAATGAATGCTTTGTCCTCAAAGCATAGAAAATAGGATTCTCTCTAGCTGAGCATGCTTTCTTGGCGGCATCATCTTTGTCATTTCCTAGTTCTAGGGGCTTGACTTAGTCCCCGATTTGAGTGTTGGTGAGGTTCAATTGTAGTGTACACATCATATTTAAAGTCTTTCAACCTATTTATTGTAAGTGAAACCTTCATGCTCCATGGTAACATACTTCCCTTGCTTTAGTTGTTATATATTTAACTATGTTTCTTGCCCCTTTTTCATTAGATATGGGGCCTTACCAACCTTCCTAAGATCAGGTGGACTATATTTTGTAGTTTATTCTCTTCGAGAAGTAGTTTCTTTTTGGGGGATCCTATCTTCATTCTTATTTTGGGGCGTGCATGGCATTGATGCTAATGACACTTTTGGCTATGTTTCGTCATTATCGGATTTTGAATTTTAGTTTATAGTAATTTTATTTTCTGGGTTCACAACTTCTAGTTCCCTTCCATCCCTACCATCCACTACTTTAAAGTAGAATAATGACGAGTCTTCACATCCATGCCCTAGAGGTCAATTCTTACCACATTTGTGACAAGGGTCTTCACATCTATGCCCTGTAGTCCTATTCCTAACACATCAAGAATAATTGTTTTCCTTCTTTCGTCCCTTTCTGAGTGGTGATATTTGTATCATTGTAACTAGTTGTCTTCTTTGGACGTTCAAAAGATACCATTTGTTGACTATTGAACTTCCTTTCAATCATTTTTCCCAACTGTTAGCTTCAACCAAATTCATAGATCTTGATAGCTTTGGCTTGGTGTGGATAATGGGTTTTAACCTCAAAATATACATTTGTAGCAATTGATCCTTCGTAAGATCAAGAAATCTAGTTGCTAGGACTTCTCATTCATGGGTATCTTGTTTTTCAATATCTTTTTGTAATTTTTCAATGTTACCGAGACAATGCCTTACACTATGCTTAATCCTAGGGTGTGTGGCCCCCCTCTCCCGAGGCCCCATTGAACCCCCTACAGATAGGCACCTATTTCCTTCACAACATTTTGGATCTGAAGGACCTCACCCTTGAGCATGCATAGATGGGCCCCAACTCAACACTCTTCCTCCATTTTTTGACACTAGAGGACCACCTCAAAGTTCTTCGGGCTAAGAGAATACTCTCTTCACTCACACCCACACAGAGAATCTTTCTTGATGCCGACCTAACCAAATCCCAGCATGCAAAACTCAAGATGTCTAGGGACCGGGTCTCAGTGACGCAGAAAGAAGGTAGGTGGGCAGTTATTCAAGACCTCAACGTCGTCATCCATGATTTACCCCTCCAAGATACTCCCACCCTTGGGCCAAAGGACAGTCTCGTTTAGTTGGGAGACAAGCTAGGAGGAGCAAACCCACCATCTTCATTGGCTGCTAGAATTGTAAATTGTAATGGTGCGTTTTGGTCTTCTCTAGGTATGCCTCGAGATGCAGATGGGCCCCGCGACCTCCTTTTCCTCACAGAGATGCACGCAAGCCCCATGCGGACACCACCCCTAATCCATGAGTATCATTGGGCATAGTCTGAGTAGCTTAGGGATAACTAAGGAGATTATGTCTCGAGGCCCACAGGTCCTAGACATGGAATACCGAGAGCCAGATCGACTTGAGCATGGCCCTGGAGGGCCCATCCATTCATTCTTCAGTGCCTCCACTTTATCAGCAGCAGCAACATCCATCACCTCAGCTTGGTCCGGTAGCAGAGGTGGATCTTGCTCCATGAGGTAATGAGTCCAGGTATAATGGTATGTGTCACTCTGATCCTCAAAACCTTTGAATATGTGCATTCAATTATTTTTGCTTCTAACGGGTGCTTGGATCTTATACTTCTCCACTTGACCATACCTGGGGGGAATGACAGGATGCCCTAGTAAGCTAGTACCCATAGGGTTTGAGTTGCCACTGGGGTGATTCATGAAAGGCCATCGTCCGCTCCCACCATACTTACCACTTTTCATCCTTTTCCCGCTCATCCACCCCATTACACTGGTCCAAGCATTGGGTTGGCCAAATATTTAAGGGTTGTACCTTGCCTTGTGGGAAGAAGGGGCTAAAGGCCCAGAGGGTAAAAGTAGCTAGCAAAAGATAAAAGCCAAAAGAATGAAACCTTGAGATGCTTCGCCTAGGGATCCCCGAGAAAGAAATAAAAGGCTTCTCAGCACGAAACAGAGGGACCCATAAAAAAGGAAAATAAAATAAAACAAGACCTAGTTAGAGGACAGGGGGTCTCATCACGAGCCAGCCTATTAGGTCCATGGGCATGTAGCGGTATGACACTACCAACAGTTAGTCACCACACTAGGGTAGTGGCTCTTGGTGGCATAGCCAAGAGAAAGGGGGTCTCATCACGAGCCAGCCTTCTCATCTCCGTGAAATGCTTATGGGTAACATTGCCACCACTGGTCACCACGCCAGGGCATTGTCCCCTAACTAGCCTCTTGAAAGAAAAAACAATAAAAATAAAAGATAAAAGGCATGAATGGGCTTGGAAACATTTGCATCCATGACAAGTGCAGCTCACCCTCTTCAAAGGCACCCATAGATAAGCCATACATTTCCTTGCTATCACTGCACCCCTTGCCCAGACATCCCTTACCACCTCATCCACTCACATGGCCTGGATTTGACTTCTCCCGGAAACATCCCAATGAGCATTAGCCCAATAGGACGTCCCARCGTTTCCTCCAAACTTGGTTGGTAGACTAGTATAATGTCTTTGAGCACTTGTCCAGGTGAAGGGGGTTTTATGCACATGTTTAATAAATTTTAAGATTAGACGTGATTGACATCGCTATGATCCCTATGACTTGTGAGCCCATGGAGGGCGTATCTGTTGATGTTGCAGGTCCACGCTCAATGGCAGGTACCCAGATGGGCAGGTACATATGGGGAAATGATTAGTTCAGACCTCCATGSGGCTAAAAKCCCACYAGATGGATGYTGAGACCCCGGCAGGGGGGAYAGACAGATCACAGGATTGCACCGAAGAGAGAGGAGGGCRTTCCAACAAGGGCAGCCTGGCAKACCTAGATCCAGGGGGGTTGTGCCCTTTCCACCATGACRTAGGCCTTGGAAGGCCCATGACGTCACCCAAGTCACCCATGACATCATYCRGTGCTYTGGGAGGTTTTGGAGGCAGTTGTGTGCCAAGTGGCACGTGTGGCAGGTTCATGAGGCCCAAGAAGGCATAAGGTTTTGCTCCAGGAGGCCAACGTTGCYCTAAAAGGGCCTAACGTCACCCTAAAGGRGCATGATGTCACATTTTCTGATTGATTTAGGGTTTTAATTGTGACATTTAATGTAAAACARTATTTTTTATGTAAACTGGCCATGTCGGCCTTTTTTGACCTAAAGTGTAATTAAAGGTCRGTGATATTGTATAAATAGAGAGTCTAAACTCTCATTTTTTTCATCATCTTTCACTCACACTTGTGTGAGGTCTGAAATTTGCGCCCTAATTAGGGTTTATTGACTGAAATTTAGTGYGCACTTGTTGAAGGAAGGCTATTTTTGGTGTTTTTGGCATTTTTCTTGGTGGAAAGTCTACAACTAGGTGATGTGCTAGATTATGCTTGGTGAATGTAAGTAAAATTCYGCAATTCTTCTTTCTTTTGAATGGTTATAGTATCTTTACTTTTCATTTTGCTAAAGCTTATGAAATTGCTAGCCTAAACCCTAGGGAATCAAGCACATGTTATTGTTCTTGTTCTAACTTRYTATCCACCTACTAGATTGTGCCAAGAAGCCGATTTTCCTTGAAGCTTTGCTAGGGCCTTGCCATTGCAACACCCTAGCATTAATTACTTCATCCTAGYYGTTTYTGCTTCATCCTCGTGTTAGAGAGGGAGGAAATCTACTAAGGCCTRGGGTTACCTACACCTTAGTAGCTAGTTTCCCCTTAGGATTTGATAATTGGAGCCTTGGGTTACCAACAATCCAATTCATCAATCTCTCTTGTCTTTAACTCTTCTATTAGCATTTACCTTCATCATCTATTGCTGCACTTTGAYGCCATTTTCCYTAGGAAAGCACTAGTCTAAGACCTCCTTTGAGTAATTTGATCAAACAACCTTCAAAACCTATTTTTCAAACAACCTACTAACAACTTCTAACACTAGAATAACCTAACTTACTAACCTTTTTGATGTTGTTACTAAAGTAAGCTACAGCCATACTTTGCAGCATTAAAAGCATCTAAAAGCAAGTGTTAGAGCTGATTTTACATTGCCCTCTTTGCTTCTGACAAATACTAGCATTTTGCCAAGTTTGTGTTATCATTTTTTATCATTATTGAAGCATTATGTGATGTCTCATTCCCAAGAGTAGGCAAGATGGGAGTGACTTAGTAGTCTATGTGTTTCCGTAGACTATAGTCAGGCACAAACAGGGAACAAAGGGAGAAATAAGGGTGATTTGGTGGCTAAACAATGAATTAAGGCAAAAAGCATAGGAAAAGTCACTTAACCCTAAGTCAACGAAGAATTAGAACGAAAAGGTGCTAAAGGGGGACTTAATTAATTAATTACTCACCTTAGGAGGAAAAACGCCTAGCTTAAGTGAACTCAATGGTGAATTAGATTGGGAAGAGTATAAAGAGAGGAATTCAACTTAATTCCTCATTATTTTATGATTTGATGTTGAGATATTTGCAGAGGAGGAGGAAATCGACCTCGTTGTTGTTTTGTGGATTTTTGGAGGAAACCACCACCATTGATCGATTTCGGTGTTGAGAGACACACTCTAGCCTATCGGAGATACCATCCAAGTATTTCACCGTGCATTACAGTGTTCAGTTCAGTGATTGTGCAACTCAGCCAATGAGGGCGCAAGTGCTAAGAGAGGGTTTGTGCGGCTGCTTATGACAGTTCAGATTTGGCCGATTCCTTTCGACCCATTAGAGAGCTAGCCAGGGCACACCTATTGAGCCATCTGTCGTCAGTTTTCGACGGTGGAATCTTTCGAAAAGCGGAAAATAGTCGTTTAGGGCATAGCTCCAGAGGAAGCACATTTGGGGTTCCAGGGGACATTCCGAGACAGATCTAAGGAATCCCTTCCGACCAATTACAGAGGAGACCAACACGACCGTTTTGAGCTATACGACGACAGATTTCGCAGGTGGAATGACTAGGGCACACTCATTGAGCCTAGGAGGTGTGCAAACACCCAGGGGGTGAGATCGGGAGCTTCAGAGGTCGAATCTTCAGTCGGACAGTCATCGGGATCATTCTAGATGCCAGGGACCGTCTTTTGAGACAATTTCCAGCTCATTCCGATGGGTATCGCCATCAGGGCGAGTTTTCCGAATTCTACAGCAGTTACCATGAGTTGGCAGATTGGTTTTTGCCGATTCATCCGTGCATGCGCAGACCATCACCCATTCTTCTGGTCACGGGTATTTCTTATCTATTATTTTGTATTCCAGTGACGATCCATGAGATCTAACTGACGATTATCATATCTGCTTCCAGTTATTATTGTATTTCCTGCTTTTCCAACATTATATATATATATATATATGTATATATATATTAGTGAGTTGTATTGTCCTTATTTCGCATGCATTGACTTATACTGCTAAAACATATAATAAACTGGAACACACATGCAAAAATCACCAACATCATCACACAGTAACTCAAACACATTCAGAAACCCCCAGAGTATCAGATTCAGTAGCCAAAACCGTAGTTCAACAGTAGATATCCAGATCAGCTAGATCAGAGATTTTTCAGTGGTATCAGAGCCTTCTTCCTGCCAACCTGTGAAGAAGTGCTTCTCATGACCCCATGATTCCAAGAACAGGTGAAGAATACCCCAAGGGTCGAGGACATATTGGGGAAGAGTACATTCAGTACCGTAGAGGTCATAGAAAAGATAGGAGAGATAGAAACCTAAGGGATTACACCCCCTTCCACACTCAATCAGATACAGAGCTAGAGATAGAGGACAGAGAGCATATTAGTTCAGACGCAGAGGCCGAGATAGAGGACAGAGAGCATATTAGTTCAGACGCAAAGGCCGAGATAGAGAGGACTATGGGTGACAGGCGTGAGACACCCGAGTGTAATGTTCCCAAGCAAAGATGCCAAGAACATTGCGTCTTTCATGAATTTTTGAACATTTTCTAGTTGTGGCATTTCGTCAAACACTTTGCAGTCTTAAGTCTCATGAGTTGCGCTAAGGTTTATTCTGATGGTTGTTATGTGTGTTTGCAGCAATAATCAACATAAATATAGCAATGGAACATACCTCAACAAGATGCAAGATCAATCAATATAAGAGATAACCCAAAACACCTCAGATCTGATATTATTCTTAATAGAAGAAGACCCTGATACAATGGATCTGCAGATCTGGTACAATATAGCTAACTAATAGCTAGTAGCAATGAGAAGACAACCCTCAAGCCAGATAAAGAAGAGAAGATACAAGCCTCCAAAGGCCACAAGGCTACAATAGATGAATAACAAGATGATACCCCTGCCTCCTAGAGTGCCAAACCCCAAACTGAATAAGTTACGCCCTGCTGGAAAGCTGAATACACCAAAAAATTCGGCCCTTCTACTGGAAGCCTCCAAACACTCTGAAAATGGTTGGAAGTGTAGAACAGGCCAATACCAAACTACTGGTGAAATCTCAAGTTGAACAGTGATGGTATGACCCTCCAAGTAAACAATCTCCTAATTGGCCTGCGCCCTCCTGGATGACTGAAGACCCAAGAATTCGGCCTCTATGAAGATGGCCTCAAAACCCTCTAGAAAAGATACCAAACTGTAGATCGGGTCACTGGAAATTATGACCAATATGACCTCCTTAGTAAATTTAATTAACCTATAGCCCAAAATAACTCAAAATCACATAAATCGTCGAAATGCAACGGAACCAAAGCCAAGTTGTGCGGAATGGATCATAATGATGAAATAAGATGAGAGATGCAAGCCAGACCCCAAAATACCCCTCAATAGTGCTTGTTCTCGCTATAACCTCCATATGGCTACTCTGGTCACCATAACACTCTGTAATATAATGATGTCCCAAAGTGGGGACATTACACCGAGAGAAGGGGGAAAGGCCTCGAGATACATTTTTACAGTACGCAGGCCATGTTGAGTGACCTAGCTAAGGGACAAAGAGACCTGTTGACAACCATACAGCAAATGAACCTTAGCACACATATGCTCCAGCATACCATGAGCACTATAGGTGCCAATGTCGCAGGAGGGCCGAGTGGTTCAGGAGGACACCAGGGAGGTGGGGCCAGTGGCTCTAGTGGATCTCAGGGAGGGGCTAGTACAAACCCTTCACCAGCTCAAGCTTACACATCGTCTGGGAGGATTCCTCGACCTTTATATCCACAGTGCTAGACAGGACGAACATTGGGACAGCCCTTGGGACGGACGACAGTCAGGTCAGGGACAGGTGGTGCCACAAGATCCGTTCTGGGAGTACAGGAGAGACTACTTGGCACTAGGACCGAAGTTCCATGCTGACATGAGTTTGATGGACTATTGTTTGATTAGATATCGAAATAGACCTCGGGAGGCACAGAGAGGCAACAGGCAAACTCACAACATGGATTTCATCAAGAAAGTGGGAAAGCTGAACATTCCTACTTTCGACGGATCATCACGTTGCTCAGCTCAGGCATGGGTTCAGAAGCTTAACACATACTTCAAGCTTAACCCGATGACAGAGTCGAAAGCTATTAGCTTCGCCACATTGCACTTGGAGGGAGAGGCCCACGAGTGGTGGTACCATGGACTGGTGACATTGGGTCACAGCATCATTACTTCATATTTGGAGTTCACTGAGAGGTTGATGGAGAGATTTTATAGGAGAGATCCAGAGCTCCACTTCAGAGACCTTACAGTGTTGAGGCAGACCGGATCAGTTGAGGCCTTCATCTCAGAGTTCCAGCGGAAGGCAGTGGTCATATCCGATATATCAGAGCACAGATTGGTGATGCTTTTCACCGAGGCTTTCATCGATCCATTGAGGGGCTGGGTTAAGGCTTTCAAGCCTCACACCTTACAGGAGGCCATTGTGCACACGAGAGACATGGGGGAGTCAATGATGAAAACCAAAACCCTTACCAAACCCTTTGTACCATAGAGAGACAAGGATCAGAAGAATCCTCAAAGGGAATGGAAGGGTAAGCCCAAGTTGGATGATGACACAAGACGGGAGTTGATGAGGAAGAAGCTTTGCTTCTCTTGCAGAGACCCTTGGGTTGAAATATCCATGATCCCGTCGATCGAGATATTTGCTACTGATCTACTATTTTGTCTTGCAGATCTGATACACTTGGGGGTTTTGGATGCGTTTCAGTTGTATGTTTGAGATCTTAATGGTTATTGCATGTGCATGTTGCATATTTAAGGTTTAAACAACATATAAAGGATGCATGCAAAAGTAGAGAACATCAACAGCCCAATATCATGTATAATAACGGTTCGATCATGGAAATACAATAACCTACTGGAAATATAGAATATAAACGTCAGTCAGATCTCATAGATCAGTACTGGAATACAATCAAATAACATAAAAATACACGTGATCAAAAGATGATAGCAGATCTGATGCATGCACGGATAGATCGGCAAAAATACGCGATTCCGGAGAAATACGGTAACCGCTACCAGCTGGAAAACTCGTCCGGAAGAATGGACCGTCAGAATGCGCCGGAAACTGCTCCAATAGAAGCGCCCTGGCCTCTAGACTGAAATGGATGAGTATCGGATCTCGGATCCGGTCTCTAAGGCACTGGATCTGCACCCCTGGGGGGGTTTGCACACCTCGTGGAGCACTGGATGTGCCCAAAAGGATTCCACCAACGGAATCTGCTGCTATATGGCTCAAAACGATCGTCTCGCCAAATAAGGAAATGGGTCGGAAGGATCTATCCGGATCTGCTCTGAAACTCTGCATGCAACACCAAATGTCTGTCCGGAAGAGTTGCGCCCTAAATGGCTGAATGAGTCGATCTGCAAGATTCCACCATCAGAATCTGATGATAGATGGCTTAATAGAAGCGCCCTGGTTGGATCTCAAATGGGTTGGAAGGAAACTGCAATCTGGATACGGATCTCGTGCAGCTCTCCAAACCCTCAAACTGACTTGCACCCTCACTGGCTAGGCTGCGCACGCTGCAATAGATACTCCTGAAAAGTATGATGAAATACCTGGATGGTATCTCCGATGGGCTAGGGTGTGTCTCTCAACACCGAAACCGATCAATGGTGGTGGTTTCCTCCAGAAATCCACAAAACAGTGAGGTCGGCTCTCCTCCTCCTCTGGGAACTCTCAACATCAAATCATAACAATGCATAATGAATTAGGTTTGCTTTACCCTTCCTTTATAGCTTCCCGAAACCCTAATTCGTTGTTGACCTTTTCCCTCCAAGTGACTTTTACTTTATTTTATTATTCCTTGATTATATCACTTTATTAATTAATTAATTAATTAACCATTTTGCCTGTAAA
>ML795454.1:78839-90532 GCA_009831015.1 Picea engelmannii
TGATGATGAACGATACAAGTCGGGCCCAAATAAACCCCTCAATATCTCCCGAACTCTCTGTCACCCCTATCTGGCTACTCGGGCAGGCATAACACTCTGAAATGTTGTAATGTTATAATGTCCCAAAATGGGGACATTACATGAGAGACAGCCGAAATGGGTCTCGAAGATCCAAGCCTTTGACATTGACATTGAGTATGTCAAGGGGAAGAGGAACGTTGTAGCAGATGCCTTGTCCAAAAGGCCATCGGGGTGTTCGATGATGGACATTTGCACGGATTGGAAAGCACATTTGTTGGTGGAATACTCCAAAAACAAATTTCCTTGTAAGGTGATGGATGGACAGGTGGTGGATGATAGGTACCGGGTTCTAGATGATGTCATTTTCTACAAGGACTAGATCTATTTGGTTCCAGAATCTACCCTGAAAGGGAAAATTCCGAAGATGTGTCATGATTCGCCTACAACAGGACATCAAGGGTACTTCAAAACATATAGGCAGATCAGGGAGAGATTCTCATGGAAGGGTCTCAAGGACGATGTACTAAAACACATCCAGGAGTGCACGACTTGTCAGCAGAACAAGTCCGAGCAGACACACCCCGCGAGGTTGCTTCAGCCTCTACCCATTCCAAAACAGAAATGGGAGAGCATTTCTATGGACTTCATTACAGGCCTTCCTCGAGTGCAAGGCAGGGACTGTATTTTTTTGGTGGTCGACAGGGGGAACAAATTTGCACATTTATTTGCCATACCCACAGACTACAAAGCCATACAGGTAGCAGAGTTGTTTTTCAGAGAGGTATTTCGGTTGCATGGTTTACCCAGGCAGATAGTCAGTGATAGAGATGGGCGCTTCATCAGTGTGTTTTGGCAGGAGCTTTTTCAGTTGGCAGGCACAAAGCTAGCTACGAGTACTAGCTACCACCCACAGACAGATGGACAGATAGAGATCGTCAACAAATGGGTGGAGAGGTATCTGAGAAACTATGTGGGGAGGCAGCAGCGCACATGGGTGAGATGGTTACACATGGGTGAGTATTGCTACAACACAACTTACCATATGTCTATCAGGATGTCACCATTCAGGGCATTATATGTGTTAACGTCGGAAGTCACTCCTGGATTGCAGCAGGAGCAGAGCTCGACGCCCATCAGTTTATGTCACGATTTGTTTATGAAGGGGGTGATCAGATGGAAGTAAACTCGGAACAGTATCGTTCTAACTCAGAAAACTGGGCTGGAACAGCAGTGACACATGAGGTCTTGACCTAACTTAAGCCAATAATAATGATAGTGGTGAGTATTTGGAGGGAAATGAGGGGAAATAAAGTCTGCTCTAGACGTTCGGTCTTCCAGCAGTCTTCACAAAAGAGGAAAAGTCTCGGCTATGAGATCCTCTTAGAGCCGAATAAACTTCAAAATGAACCTAAGAAGATTGCAGAACTGACGAAATCAAACCTACATAACATAGTAATGCAACACCCGACTGGATCATCAATGCCCGGGATCTTAGATTCAGAGGAAAAGAGGAAAAGAAGAAGTTGGTTGCCATTAAACAAGAAGTCTCAAATGTTCTTCTATAACCAGAAAACCAGAGGTTGGATTAAAGCTTTACAATCGGGAGCTATGCTCTACCATCGATACCTTCCAAAATACAAAAACTGAGTACATATACTCGGAAAAATTCGCCCAACAGAGGCGTGCTCGGACCTCCAAGGCGTGGCGTCCCTTCAGTCAAACCCGGACGGAAATCCTTTGTCAGACGCCACCTTAACTGTGCATGGCTCTTGCAAGGGGGTAGTTGAGCCATTAAACGTTAAGTTAGCGTGTGCAGACTTCTCTAGTAAGTCGAGGACTCGGCATGGCTTCTTTGAGAAAAACCAGCACACAAGACCGTCTCGGGCAGACTGCCTGTCGGATCCTCCATACCTTACAATTAATGAGTGAGACGAGGTTTCAACCACCTCCTCCCACCTTCATTTACTCCTAGCAGGAACCAGGATTGAGACCGAGTTGGACTGGCACCTGGAGATCGCGGGGATCCCTTCTAAAGCTAAACTCGACGCTTTTGGCCCTTTTGCACAGCTCTTTCTATTTCCCCAAGTGACCACAGGCCGTGACCCTGCGCTTTCGGCGCTTCACGTTTCGTGGATAGGAAGGAGTTGATCCTTGCTCTTCAAAGTTGCGATGGTCGAAATGCCGACATGGCCTGATCGGGCGCCACGTGTCTCTCCTTGATCAAACGGCCCAAAACACTCTCGGCAATATGGTGGGCCCAAATCCCGGACGCCTTCGGCACTTCGCGTCTCGTGGATAGGAAGGAGTTGATCCTTGCTCTTCAAAGTCGTGATGCGTGAAGAGGCAATAGAGCCTAATCGCGCACCACGTGTCCTTGTTTGATCGGACAGCCCGGATCATTTCGGCGAGACTATGGGCCTGGGTCCTGGACGCCTTCGCATCTCACGTATCGCGGCTGGGAGGAGGCTGGTACTTGTTCTTCAAAGTCGTGATAGGTGAAATGGCGATAAAGCCTAATCGTGTGCCACGTATCCCTCCTTGATCGGACGACCTTGAACTCATTCGCCGATACTATTGGCCCAAATCCCAGACGCATTCGGCACTTCGCGTCTCGGGGATCCCAGTTGCAGAGAAAAGCATTTCAAGGTCGCGATGGGCGAAGTTGCGACAGAGCTCGATCATGTGCCACGTGCTCCTCCGGGATGGACGGCTTGGATCGTTTCGGTGAGATTGCGGGCCCAATTCCTGTACTAAACATGGCGCAACTCCGTTGGCCTCAAATTTTCGCCGACCGACGATCTGCTCTGTCGATCGATCCTCGTCGTTGAATACT
Organism: Picea engelmannii; assembly: GCA_009831015.1. NCBI lineage: Eukaryota > Viridiplantae > Streptophyta > Pinopsida > Pinales > Pinaceae > Picea > Picea engelmannii. The sequence goes on from ML795454.1 coordinate 81,694, forward strand.
AGAGCCGCCCGACTACTTGCAATTTTAACCTGAAATGGATTTTCTGCGTTGCACGATGCGCTCATGGCTGTAACCTTGGACAAAATGCATATGATAGGTTCTTTAAGCCCCATTTCTTTGTATTTACGCCACGGGCTCGAATCTTGGAGGGAAAACACCCCCTTGCAAGAATTCGCGCTAACAATATGGATACGATGCACCCTCTTTTGTGGAGACTGTGTTTGGGGACAGCAGGGTCCCGGGGGCCAAAGACTGGGTGGAGGAGAGTCGGAGGATTCTACAGGCAGTGAGGGAGAACTTGCAGACAACTCAGAACCAACAGAAGATCTATGCAAACAAGCAGAGATTCGAGTGCAATTTTGAGGTAGGGGATTTGGTTTTTCTGTGATTACAGCCATACAGACAGTCCTCCTTGAAGAGGAGCGGAGCAGAGAAGTTGAAGCCAAAGTTTTATGGGCCATACAGAGTCATCAGGAGGATAGGTGAGGTGGCATACGAGCTAGAGCTACCGGAGGGTAGCAAGATTCATAACGTCTTTCACGTCTTTTGCCTTAAAAAGGTCATGGGATGACAGATCAGCATTTCAGAGGAGTTGCAACCCTTGGATGAGGAGGGCCAGTTGGAGCTAGTGCCAGAGGAGGTACTCGAGCAGAGAGAGCGCAGGTTGAGGAGCAGGGTCATCAGGGAGTGCTTGGTTAGATGGAGGGGTCTTCMAGTGGAGRATGCCACATGGGAGGGAGAGCATATTTTGTAGCACCCGGGATTGATGTTGCTTGAGGACAAGCAATCTCARGAAGGGAGGACTATGATGTCCTGTTCCCAAGAGTAGGCCAGCAGTCTATGTGTTCCCGTATAGATTATAATCAGGCACAAACAGGGAATAAAGGAAGAAATAAGGGTGATTTGGTGGCTAAACGATGAATTAAGCCAAAAAGCATAGGAAAAGTCACTTAACCCTAAGTCAACGAAGAATTAGAAYGAAAAGGTGCTAAAGGGGGACTTAATTAATTAATTACTCACCTTAGGARGAAAAAGGCCTAGCTTAAGTGAAGTCAATGGTGCATTAGATCGGGAAGAGTATAAAGGGAGGAATTCGACCTAATTCCTTWTTATGTTAATATTTGACGTTGAGATATTTGCAGAGGAGGAAATCGACCCCCTTGTTGTTTTGTGGATTTCTGGAGGAAACCACCACCATTGATCGGTTTCGGTGTTGAGAGACACACCCTAGCCTATTGGAGATACAATCCAGGTATTCCACTGTGCATTACAGTGTTCAGTTCAGTGATTGTGCAGCTCAACCAGTGAGGGTGCAAGTGTTGAGAGAGGGTTTGTGCAGCCGCTTGTGACAGTTCAGATTTGGTCGATTCCTTCTGACCCATTAGAGAGCTAACCAGGACAGACCTATTGAGCCATTTGTCCTCGGATTCTGACAGTGGAATCTTCCGGAAAGCGAAAAACAATCATTCAGGGCACAGCTCCAAAGGAAGCACATTTGGGGTTCCAGGGGACATTCTAGGACAGATCTGAGGAATCCCTTCCGACCCATTACAAAGGAGACCAGGACGATCATTTTGAGATATACATCGTCAGATTCCACCAGTGGAATCACTAGGGCGTACTCATTGAGCCCAAGAAGTGCGCAAACCCCCAGGGGGTGAGATCCAGAGCTTCAGAGGTCGGATCTTCAGTCCGACAGTCATCAGGATCAGTCTAGAGGCCAAGGCACGTCTTTTGAGACAATTTCCAGCTCATTCCAACGAGTATCACCATCAAGGCGAGTTTTCTGGATTCTACAGCAGTTACCGTGAGTTGCCAGATTGTTTTTTGCCGATTCATCCGTGCATGCGCAGACCAACACCCATTCTTTTGGTCATGGGTATTTCTTATCTATTGTATTCCAGTGACGATCCATGAGATCTAATTGACGATTATCATATCTACTTCTAGTTATTATTGTATTTCCTGCTTTTCTAGCATTATATATATCAGTGAGTTGTGGTGTCCTTATTTCGCATGCATTGACTTATACTGCTAAAACATATAATAAACTAGAACACACATGCAAGTCACCAACATCATCACATAGTAACTCAAACGCATTCAGAAACCCCCAGAGTATCAGATTCAGTAACCAAAACCGTAGCTCAGCAGTAGATATCCAGATCAGCTGGATCAGGGATATTTCACATTATTGAGGCATAATTGTGAAGCCATTGTTATCTATATTTGCTGTTATAAATTTATGTTTACTTCACATTCATATCAGCCATTTTCTTTATTTGACAAAGTCTGAGGTTTTAAGAAGTACTAACGGCAAGTGTACTTGTGAATATATAGTTTTCTTGTTGCTTTGTTCCGGGCATGTACACTTCTGGTATATTATCTCTTTATTGGTTATTTAAACCGGACTTTCTGATCGGTGGTGACTTGTGAGATGGGACCTCTACCTAGCTTTTTACCCTTTGCCTTCTCAAAACCCCAGGTCACCGGGGACGTCTCCTCGAGCCTGCCTTGAACATTAGTGCTAGCTTGGCAAAGTTGCAGATGACTATAGATGGCATGGTAAAAAACCAAGAACAAATGATGAATAGGATTGTCAACCTAGAAAGAGCCCAACATCAAGCCCCCAAGGTCCCGTATAAAGGTCAATTCCAAAAAGGGAACCAAATTTACAGACCAAGGAATGATCAAGAGGTTCTTAATACTTTAGCTCCTATAAATGTGGTGGATGAAAATCCCTAGTGCTTGCTATGCAGTGAAGCACACTAGGAACATGAATGTCCCTACAACAATGGAAGCCATGACCAAGTAAACATAATGAACCATACCATAGAGGGCTCCCAGATCTGTCTTAATATTTCCCCTGAGGAACATCAAGAGGGCATAAAAGAAGCAGCCAAGAAGGCTAGGATGGAAGTGAATAACAACTTTGACTGGGAATCAAGAGCGAAATTGAAGAAACAAGAATTCAAGGTGTATACTAGACAGAAGAAGCTAAACCAACCTCTCTCTACCAATCCTACAGTAGCCCAAGCGAGGCCTCCACCTTTGAACATTCTCCTTCCTAGGAACCCTTCCAAAACTGAAAGAGTGGACTTAAACTTTGACTTTGAAGGGGCACAATCCAAGATGCATGTGACCATTCCCTTAAGAGAAGTCATCAAGATACCATTTGTCAAGGAAAGATTTGATAATTTCTTCAAAGGATCAGATGGACCAATGGACCCTCCTATCATGTTACAAGTTGATCACTTTAGGGTCCAGTATGATGAACACCCACCTTTCTTCATGACCTTGTTGATGAATAAGAAGAGCCTCAACAACTGCATGTTGGATTCAGGGGCAGGTGCCAACATGATGTCCCTCAAGGTCATGCAACAATTGGGCCTAAAAGTCACATGACCTTATAGGAATGTGTGTGGCTTTGAGTCTAGAGCCATACCCACACATGGGGTAATTGAATATGTGGAAGTATGCCTTGAGAAATACCCCGAGAGAGTAATCCACATTGACATAGTGGTAGTAGATGTCCCAGATGTGTGGGGGATGTTATTGTCTAGGAAAATTGCTTCAATGCTAGGAGGCACTCTTGAGATGGACCTCACCTATATCAATGTACCTATGAATGATGGAACAATAAACCGTCTCCCGAATGTGCCTATTATCCACCAATTTGCACAAGTTGGATTTTCTGAAGAGCCGCCAGAGAATGAGCAAGCAGTGCTCATATTTGCAGATTTCAAAGTTCAACAGGTCTTATAAAAGACCCCTTTTTTCCGCATTTCCACCATTGTAATAAATGTCCTAAGTATGATAGATTGTAAAAGGCTATTGGCCACCCAAGACCAGGAGTAAGCACATATTTTGGAGTGTTTTTTTCTACTTGTTAATTATTTTTTCCGCTTGCCTTAGTGAGAACAAAAAATAATTTCTAAGTTTTTTCACTCAAAAGACTTAGATCCAAAGCCGGAGTATGTGCTGGCAAGAAGGTTTTGGCATGGAAAATCCAATGACTAGTGTCTGAATGTATATAAGCTCATACTAGGACATAGTGTCTGATTCATTTGGACATCTGCCTCGGAATCATCATATCCAACTCATGGTACTCCCTAGTGCACTGTGCCATCTGCACAACAAAGTCATCCACCTGCTCATGTTGTACCTATTCATCTGTGAATGTGGGCAAGTACGGCCTAGGGGTAGCCCTGTTGTCGATCTATCCATGTGGAGTGCCCCTTCCATGGCTTCCCTCAGACTGATGATAGAAAACATGTTCGGAATTATACCTGGGGGCCTTTTCTGAATTATACCAGTTACCACTATGTGATCCACTGGTCTCTCTGTTTTCATATGTCTTTGGACCCTTCCCCTTGTGAGTCATTTGCATCAATAGATTGCATATCCTAGTCTGGTTCTCATCCACTTTCCTCAAGTTGTCATCCACCTTCTTCAAGGTCTCAGTGATTTCGGCTTGTTCTCTACGGGTTATATCATAGTTTTCCTGCAAGTGGACGACTAGTTTACCTTATGTTTGGTTTATGGATTTATTAAACTCTTGTGCTAAGTAAGCCAAGCCCTGGGGCTCGTCATCACCTGAACCCTCCATCTTGGCCTTTGTTTCACTTGCCCGTTTCTTCCTTCGACCCATAAAGATACCACTGTACCTCTGCATGCGTTAATCCTCACAGGATGGGCGGATCAGAGCTCTAATACCATTGTAATGTTCCCAAGCCAATTTTTTCTTAGGAACACTAACTTACCCCTATCTAACTGTTTTACTGTTGTGTATGCAGGTTGGCCACTGACATTTCGGCCTTAGGGTTTGTTTCAGTTATTAATCCACAGTTTATTCAAGATGCATTTCAATACATAAAGATCTCAACAATACACAAGATATGGAACCACAAACAAGATCTGAGCTTTATTATAAGAAAGAGAGCACCTGATACAATAGTAAAGCAGATCTGGAATATCTTCAGATGGCTTCAAGACAAGAATATGAGTTGCATACAAAATGCTCCCGGAAATACAAGGTAAGCCTCCCAAAGGCTGTAATACAAGATGAACGCTCCAATACAAAACTAGGGTTTGGCCTAACCCTCAAGTTGTTGGTATGTCCTCTTGAAGACTGTGGAGACCAAGGGTTCGGCCCTCCTGAAGAAGAAGACTCCCAAACGCTGTCAAACTCCACCAAATGATAGATCAATGCAAGAGCAAGCTCCTTCCCGAAGTATGGAGCCCAAATACTGATGCCTCCTCCTCCAACTACAGAAACCCTAAACTGGTACGGCCCTCCTGAAACCCTGAATATGATCAATAATTCGGCCTGGCTGAACAAGGTCTCTGAATCATCCGAAACTCTCTAGGATAATAGATCGGGCAGTCATAAACCCCTGAGAGAAGTTTCAAGATCAGATCTGAGGTATAGCCTCCTAGATCTGAGAATCATTGAATCACCAAAACGTCCTCTTTCCTCCAAAACCGTCCCAATCTGTACACAATGATATGGACGTGGTAACTCCTCAAGAAAGCACCCAAACTGATGAGCAAGGTCCTGCAAGCAAAACCCTAATGTTGAAATCTCCCAAAGCTTCCTCAATAGGCTGGATCGAATTGTTCCACAACCAATGGTGCGCCCCTGCTGGAAATCCCTAACTGGTACGGACCTACTAGTCCTCCTGAATAGATGATGAAGGTAGAATGGTGTGGGTGGAGTATTTCATCCCCGAGACCAAGCTTGGAACAAGGTGAGTGGAATCTTTCACAACTGAGTTGTTCTCTAGGGTTTGTAATATCAAAACCCTCAAAACTGTATGCTCAAGAGCATCAACAAGCAAATACCAAATATCCAAGATGAAATGAGAGGTGCACCCTAGCCTTCTCTTTATACTTCTTTTCTATTTCCCTGTTGAGTTAAGTTAACCCCTAGAGTCAACTCCTAACTCAACCTCCAGCGCTCTATTCTTTCATTGAGTTACTTCTCTTACCCTTTTTACCTCTTTCTTAAGTCAACTTTAAAATATATCATTAGTTTGGTTGACTTTTCCCCTTTGTGTGAGACTATGGCCTAGTGGGGATGCCTAGACCACTAAGTCTTCCAAAACCTCTTCATCAAAAGGTGGGGGACATTACATTATCTAGCCTCGGGAGGCTTGTATCTTCAGTCTTGAGCATTTTGTAGCAGCTCTTATTCCAGCTAGAGGATTTATATGATATTCTTCCAAATCTGCAGATCTATTGTACCAGGTTTTCTATATTATCTAAATAAAGGTCAGACCTGTGTTATTTGGTTCCATAACTCGTGTCTCTTGTTATCTCTTGTACTTCTTTATGATGCATCTTCAGATCTATGTCCATATGCTTTGATAATCAAATATATAAACCCTAAACGCAACTTCATGAGCAAACCTGCATACACATATCCAAACAACAGTTGACAGTGAACAGTTAGTGTTTCCAGCAAAAAAAATTTTGGCTTGGGAACATTACAATATACCTAGGTGCCTTGATGGATGGTGGTAAAACCATTTGTAGTCTTCATTTTTTTTGTAGTTATCTTGTACTACTTTGCAAAATTCTTGAGCTAAAATTTTGAACTTTCGTATTGAAGACGAGGGTTGGTGGGAGAGTGTGGGGGTGAAGGGGAGTAAATCTTGGTAAAAATAAAAAGTTATTGTGGATTAAGGAGGATGTTAGATTGACCATATTAAATAGTATTGTGTTAGGATTCATTGATATTTATGTCACATTATGTGTTTGAGTAATGTAAAGTTAGATGTTAGGTATTAGGTGGTTAAAGCACCTAACCAACTAAGGGGGCTATAAATAAGTTGCCTACCATGATTTATGTGTGCGAGAGATGTATCATTGCAATGTTAATAATAAAGTCTATTATTTATTTTCTCTCCACCATGGCACGTGTAAATGTGTCACCTATTTTTCTACAATCTTTACAATAGGAAGATAGTGTAATGGAAAAATGATGCCAAACTACCCCTTCTCACAATGAATTTTTAAATTATTAATTGGGCATGAAGTTGTTGTATTCAATGAGTAATACACATTAATTTGGAGAGAGCATTGTCTAATTTATGGAAAGAATTAGCAGTCACCTTGGGTAGAAATACTAGTCGACACCCCTTATGTGAATTGTTGGCCCAATGGTATATTGTAATTTGTGGCCCAAAAAAAATGCACACACACCAATCTTGCATTTATTGTAAAGAGACGCTGTAATTTCAGATAGGCTGGCCCTCTTTAGATGTTTATAATTCCCTCTTGCATGTTTACAAAATTTGTCCTTTCTTACAACAATTTTTATTATTTTCTCAACAAAAATTGTTTAATAGCATATTTAAGATGTAATTCATTGTTTCTTTTTTATGTAAGTTGATTTTATTTTTACTTGGGATTGTCAATATAACTGATCACCAATCTTGACACCTACTATTACAGAATTCCAAATCGATCATGCATGTATCAAAATCACAATGATATCACTGGCATAAAAATGAGGTTCAAAACACACAGATCAAAGCCCCCACACACATAAAAGGAATAGAATCTTTAATCTTAAAAGCGCACCCACTAATATTTAGCAGCAATCTGGCCGTTGTTCTAAATATATGCTCCTTAAGGTCAGGTATGGACTCCACCTGTGTCAATTTGTTCATACCACATAGCTTGTTAATAGCAATTCAGCTTAGATGAAGATAAGAAGAGGTGAAGAAACAAGTAAAAAACTTAAACCAAAACTCTCAACCAAATCAAACTGAAGCCTAAGCATGTCAAAAGTTAAGTGCAAGAAATTGCCAACCGTGTGTGCATAGAAGTCCTCAAGAGATGGTAAAGCACTCTGTGGAAGCATTGACTGGAGATGCATTTTTGACCTAAGGAGGATTTTGGCAATGCGTGAAATTGACTCTGCAGATGTGCACCGTTCCTGCACAGGCAATGTTAAATTATAGTTATGACCATTTAAATAGGGTTCTTCAAAGAAAAAAGCATGTATACAATATTGAAACAAACTACTTACCCAAAGAAAGAGACATTAATCAATTGAGAAATAGAAAAGAAATGACTAGTTTTCAACTCCTATCTCCACAACCTAGAATCTTCGATTGGAATAACGGAACAATTGTGATATGTTTCAAGCATTCTTTTATGATATTAATATGTATATATGTTTCAGAGAATATTTAATAAGAATATTTGGTTTCCTCAACAGATCAAAGTCCTCAAACATGCAGAACATTGTCAGATGACAACATGTCTATTTATCACTTACAACACACATCTGCAGGGATGAACATGTTAGACCAATTATTAAATTTACAACTTGACCAGCCTCGTCCAATTCCACCACACTCTAAATACCAATTTGTGAGTTGTATGCTAATAGTGCACACACCAATTAAATGCAACTTTGACCGAATCTTACACAAACACTACATTTCAAGTAGAAACAACAGTAAATCAGAACAAATGACAATGTGTGGTGGACCCTGGATGGTGCCCAAGTCTGCACCTTCCAACTCTAAATTTATACCAGCGTAGATCCATCTTAACTTCAGATCTATCATGCACTGACAGGCATCAAATTCCTCAAGATGCAAATTTTTTTAAAGTACAAAACTTGAAGAAATGTTTACATCTCGAAGGATTTGATGCCTCTCAACGCATGATAGATCCGGAGTTAAGAAGGATCTACGCTGGTTCTTTATATATATCGCATGTCAACTCCATGTTGATCATGGAAAGAATTTCACATCACATGTCAACTCTATGTTGATCATGGAAGGAATTGCACATCTCCATCATACTCAACCCACCATTT
>ML795454.1:170978-183208 GCA_009831015.1 Picea engelmannii
GCCTAGAATTTCAGCCAATAAACCCCAAAAAGGGTGCAAATTTCAGACCACACTACTTGTGTGATGAGTGATGATGAAAAAATGAGAGTATTTTCTCTCTATTTATACAGTATCAATGACCTTTAATTAAAATTAGGTCATAAAAAGGTCGACCTGGCCAAATTACATTAAAAATCCAATTTTTACATAATAGAAAGTAATTAAACCCTAAGATCATTTCCAAGGGTGACGTCATGCCCTTCTAAGGTGACGTTGAGCCCCTAGGGTGGAACGTTGGGCCCCACATGCAAAACGCTTGGCCTCCAAAGGCCCTGTGTGATGCCACACGTGCCAACCAGCACATAATTGCCCTCATAAATGCACACCCCAGCTCTGGATGACAACTAGGGTCAAAATGATGATGTCATAGACTCTCAAGGGTCAACGTCCAAGTGGAAGGGAAAGATCCCCCTAGGTCTAGGTCTGCCAGAGTGTCTCAAGGGCAACGTCCTTCCCTCTTCCTAATGCAAGTCTCTGGTGACTCTTTGCCCCTGGTTGGAGTCACAACATCCATCTATTGGGCTTTCAGCCCCATCGAGATCTGAGCTAATCATTCCCCCATATGTACCTATCCATCGGGCAAAGTCCTGCAGCAACAACAAGTACGCCCTCCAGGGGTTCATAACAGGGATCATAGCAATGTCAATCACATCTAATAATCAAATTGCCCAAACATGTGCATCAAACCCTCCTTTACCCAAACAAATGCTCAAAGACGTTATGCAGTTTAACAAGTCAGGTTTGGAGAAGGTCTCGGGGTGTCCTATTGGGCTAATCCTCCTTAAGTTTGGGGTGTTTCCCAGTTAAGAGCCAATCTAGGTCATGTAAGTGTGTGTGAGGTGGCGTCGGGTAAGTTTTTGGGCATGGGGAGCAGTGATAATAGGGAAATATAGATCTTACCTGTGGGTGCCTCTGTAAAGGACGAGTTGCACCTTGTCATAGATGCCATTCTTTCCTATCCCATTCAATGCCTTTTATTCTTAGTCTTATTGCTTTTTCTTTTGTGCTTCAAGGGAAGAGCTGAGGGACACTGTGTTGGCTTGGTAACCAGAGGTGATAGCGTTACTCACAAGCATTTCACGGAGATGAGAAGGTTGGCTCGTGATGAGACCCCCTTTCTCTTGGCTATGCCACCAAGAGCCACTACCCTAGTTTGGTGACCAGATAGATGGTAGTGTCATACCGCTACATGCCCATGGTCATAATAGGTCGGCTCATGATGAGACCTCCCATCCACCATCTAATACCTTGAGTATTTATGTATCTTATGGGTTCCCTTTTCTTACTGAGAAGCCTTTTACTACATTCTCAGGAATCCCTGGCAGAAGCATCTCAAAGGTTTCATTTTGTCTTTTAACTCTTGACAATTACTTTTACCCTCTGGGCCTTTAGCCCCTTCTTCCCACAAGGCAAGGTACAACCCTTCCTAGTGTGGCAAACACAATGCCCGAACAAAGGTAGGGAAAAATGAGAGGAGTAAGGATGGAAAGTGGTAAGTATGGAGGGAATGGACGATGACCTTTCATAGACCCGCCCAATGGCAACCCATCCTAAAGGGAGATCAACTTACTAGGGAATCATGTCACCCTCCCAGGTATGAGCAAGTTAAAGAGCATAATTTCCAAGCAAGCGTTGTGAAATGAAGGAGAATTCAGTGCAACATATCCAAGTGCTTCAATAATCAGAGTGACACATAACATGATACCCGGACTCATTACCTCATGGAGCAAGACTTACTGCTACTTCAGGACCAGGCTAGTGGGATGGATATTGTTGTTGATAGATGGGATGCAATGAAGAAAAGAGGGGCCCTCCGGGGCCATGCTCAAGTCATTCATCTCTCGGCACTCCATGTCTTGGACCTGTGGGCCTCGAGACATGATCTCCTAAGTTATCCCTAGGACAGAGGATAACAAGGCACACTTGACACACATTTGAGGCAGGGTTACTTGGCTTATATTACCTTTTGTTGCAACATTGATGAAGAGCCTTGTTTCTTAGTTGAAGCTAGGGCCCAAGATCATGTGGACGAAAGATGTGAGCAAGAAACAAACCCTAGAATATGAATGCCCTAGCCCAAAACATGTCCAAGGAATGACTTATGGCAAGGTAAGGGGTCAGACAAAACATAAAGGAGAAATCTTCAAGGAGATGGAAAGGGCATGTTGAAGACATGAAGGGTCGGGAATAACCCTAATGAAGGAGCTTCCACACATTTGGAGGAATATTTCACCTACTGAAGTATTTGGGAGTAAGGAAACATTGTTTGAGGCCTTTTCTTCAAATTTGGAGGCAAACTCTTTGCATGAGGAGATGCCATGTGGCATGGTCGACATGATCAAACCCCCAAAGCAAAGGAATTTGTTTATGAAGATGGCAAGTGGCATTCTAGACCAATTTATGCCCTAAAAGGAAAAAGGAGCATAACTTTGTAAATTGGAGGTGGCCCAAAACGTGACATCTTAAACCCTTGCTAATCAATGATGTAACCTTGAATTATTCAAGCATCTTGCTGCTATAATGTTTTGGTTAGGGCTGATTCACTAACGTTTTTGGGTTGTCTTAACCAGTGATATCACAACTGAACTGATCGACCCCAAAAATGTACACCGGATTGGAACCAGAAAAAAACGGACCAAAAAATTGACTGACCAAAAAATACATAAAGTATTCAAATTTAAAACAAAACATATATATCCATGTGCATCCATATGAATAAAACCATTATACACAAATATGTAAAGTTTCTCATGTGGATAGCAAGTAAGGGTGCAGATAACCAAAATAGCTCCGAGTGCAATCCATCTTTGAACTAAAATACATCAACAAAGAGGCTCTAAATGGCCTCTAGAGTCCAAAAAAAAATCATGCTACAACAAATAACTACATATCATCAAAATCATTGACTATATTAAGATCCTCATCATTAGTGTCACCCTCTAAGAATTAAAATAAGATACAAAAAGCTTAGCATGCCTAATAAGTGATTTTACTTGAGTGAAGGGTACATTTTTACTAGGGTCATGATAGCAGAGTTCAACAATCAATGCCACCAACATCGAGGTACATAGAGGGCTTGGTGCTCTTGATTAAATGCCAGATCCATACCCTCATACACGATAGAATCCAGTGGAAAAGTTGCAATCCTACCAAACTTGAAATACTGAAAACCATTAAGTCTGTCAAATTTTGAATGGGACCTAAATTCTACTTTCTCCATATGAAGTCCAATGAGGTTGGAACCATTCTCAAACATCTTGAAACATCCTAAAACTCCCATAACATTGGTCTTAACTAGGGAGGAAGGTTAGATGTGACCTATCCAATTCTCTTGATCTTGTTGTGAAATCAGATTTGAAGAAATGATGCATTGGTGGTTGTTCATTCAATAAGAAGGTTGTCCTTCTTTGTCTACTTCATATAGGATTTCATATTGTAGCAGTCCTTATCGTGTTCATGGTTGCATGTTATTTCTTGGTTGTAATTTCAAGGTTGTAATGTTGCATCTTGTTTAAAAGCCCTAATTTATGATTTCATAATCTAAAAATCTGTTTTTCACTAACTATGGCACATCAATCAATGGATCACTGCATGGCTTAATTATGTCTTCTCTGTAATATTCAAACCTTCTCTCTCTTTGATCTTGACTCCGTCACTCAATTGATTAACACTAGTCTTGGTAGTCCACTATCCATTTTATTTTAAATAAAATCTTAAAACAATGTTTTCTAGGGTTTCCCCCCTTCTTCCAGAAAAGAACCGACCTAAAGTGAGAGGAAGATTTGTTGTGGTTACAATCGACAACCTTCTAAAGTGCCCCTAGTGTTGCACTTTATTTAGGGACTCGAATATCTTTGAGTGTGGGTCTAGGAGGTAACAAATTGGCGTAGATGTCAGGGGCAAAGTCTGGTTCCCGAGATTCAGTAGATTGGCTACAGTGATTCAATGAGGGCATTGCTTTGAATATTTCTTACTCATCTGGCGACTCCACAAGGGAACAAAGCCATGTTCCAGAAGATTTTGAAGTGACTTGTTGTGTGTAGAGGTGAGGACATCCAACAAACTTTAAGGCATTTGAAGACTCACTTGGTTACTCCAACGATATGGAAAGGAGATATGATTGTAATAAGTTTTTCAGACTTCATACGAATGTTTCAATTTGAACTTTGAAGAAAGATGGCTTTTGTGGCTACGAAGTATCCCCTTTAGATCTTTTTAGTATTAAGGCTTTCCTTCATACATGTCCTAACTCAAACAAGGGATTTCAACAGTATAATAGAGACAATGGCACCTCTACGAGGTGGCATGTTTTGGCATTCAATAGGTACTTGTCCATGGGGGTGTCTTACATGATGATGTTGTTGTGCAGCATTTTGTACATACATTTGAAGGAAAGGTAAGAGTGTGGATACATGATATACCTCAGAGGAGCATTTCCTCTTGGAAGTTCGAAGGTGTTTGAAGCAATTTTCAGAATGAGATGGGACGAACAAGAAATTAATCATTTAACGAATGAACATATATTTGTTGATGAAGATCTAGTTGATAAGCCACATGATGCATGTGCAGTGCTTGATGCTTGACATGAAAAGAACACAGAGATATAAGACCTTATGCTTCTATTGCATCATAACCCTTCAAAGGCACTAGTGGCTGAAATAGAGGAAAAGGTTGAAGATATGACTGCCCTTCTTGACTCACTACACAAAGAAGAGTGTGTTGTAGATCTAAAAGATGAAGTTCTTGGAGACCTCCTTGAAGTACTTCATGGAGACAATCTTGATGATGAGAGTAGTTGTGAAGATTCCATTAAAGAGTTCTTTCCATAAGAATCTTGAGATGATGATGTACACTTTCATGAGGAATGTTGAATTTTCTCTATGCTTGGCTCAAGCATGAGGTTGATTTCATTTAGCATGTACTTGAACCATAAACAAATAAAGCAACACCATACACAAGTGCTGCAATAACCAAGATCACAAGAAGAATAACCATGCACAAGAAGTATCCTGGGAAAACCCTTCTCAAACAAGGGAAAAACCCAACAATCCTTTGCTATATTCTCAAGAGAAGATCTCCCACACCATAGACCTAGCACACAAGAGGGTGTTTACCAAAACCTAGAACCTAGCACCCAAGAGAGGTGCGCACTTCAACCGTACATGCACTTGCTGAAATTTCCAAATGACAAATGAGAGTGTGTGTCATCCTCAATGGGGATTCACCTTTATTTATACAACAACTGACACAGCAAAAGTTGTGTCTATTGGCACAATAGGGACGACCTCAATAACTCAATAATATAATTAATCATTACACAAATATTAATTATCTTTCACATATGGTGGGGCCGACTTGTACACTTTACATCACAAATTAGGGTTACAAGTAAATCTTACTCTCAGACAATATAGCAAGGATCTCACACATCCACTAGTGCTCAGCCACTAGGGACACGTCCACCTGTGCTCAACCACAGGGACGTCCTACTCAATAGATCACTCAACTGGGTCCACAGGAGTATCATCTGGAGTACCATCTCAAGCCGACTCAACTGAGTCCACAGGAGTACAAGGCAGGAGACCATCTCAAGCTGATTCAACTCAGTCAAGGGGAGTACAAAGCAAGAGACCACACGTCATCAAAACTCAGTCCAGAGTCTGACGCACACCCATCACATGGGCACACCCAACACTTGGGCTTCCTCACACATATGTCTCAAATCAGTCCAAAGGAGAACGATCTGGAGCATGTCTCATGAAGCTGCAATCAACAACAAGGAAGACACGCAAGCATCCACTACATCCTTTGTCCAAGACAAGGGTTTGGTAAATTACATTCATTTTCAAAATGTTGAATTTGATAATGAATCCCTTGATAATTTGAAGAGGATAAATGTTGTAGATAAGATAAGATAATTTTATTAATGTCCAACAAGTGACCATAAATGGATCAAAGGGATTGCTAAGTACATTAGAAACAATACATAATGTGAGTGAAAGAGCAACTCCTAAAGAAAAACATATCTATCCTCTAAGGTCAAAGACCTAGAATATGCAATCTATCATCAAAGAAACAAAAGAAGATACAAAGTTGGGAGTCCTAGCAAAGAGAGCATCCCTCTCATGAACCCTAAAGAAAGTCTTGAATCAAGGAACCTAGAGTATGTGCTCAAGCCCTAGAGGAGCCATCGCACGCTGATGAGGGGGAGGAGCTGCTAACCTCTAAATTTGTACTGACAGTAGAGAAACCTTTTGAAGAACAAGAAATTGCAAGTACTTACACAAGCTCATACGATGAAAAACATGGCAGCCAAGAGGATGATGGTGCAGGCACTCGTTTTCAGATTGGGAGACATATATGAGAGGTGGATCATTGGTTTATTCATGGAGATCCCATCTACAACAAGGATATTGAGACTTTGATAGAGTAAAATATGAATTTGCACTTTCCATTTCCAATCAGCATTCAGAGCCATTTTATAGCGCATCAAGTGGGCATTGCAAATCCTATTTCCTTTTATCTTGGACAGCAAAAAGATGTTGAAGTATGTGATGCATTTACTATTGTTGATCAACATCCATGTGTCCTTATCAATGGAGCAGAGTTCTTGCAACATAAGCAGAATTATCATCACATCACAAATGCAGAAATTTTATAGCCATTGATATCTTTAGCTTGTACCCTTTGTATGTATGAAAAATCAGCAAACGGATGTATTTTCATGGATGCAATATGTTTGTGACAGCATCATGCACAATCTTTGATGTATTGCAGCATTTTTCAACCTTCCAAAAGAGGGCATCAAGCCCTAACTCATGAGCTGATTTTTTTTCCAGATCCAACTTTTTATGGCTTGCATCATGTCAAGATTTGATAGAGTGCAGCAAAGAAGCATGACAAAAAATTTGCAGGTTTGTCTTGGAGCCAACTTCTAAACCCTTGTTTCTTGAAGCTAAGACAAGTGATCTATACGTTAGCAAAGGAGGAAGATTGTTCTAGCATGTATATCAGCCTCAGGAAAGGCATGTTGTAGTTCATGGTAGTGACTTGTGGCTTGATGATGGGCTGCCCTATTCTTATGCCGGAGGTGATGATTATATCAACCCTATCAAACATTGGACAATGCAAGTATGTAGTAGCACACACCAAACTTGGTGTGTTCTTAGTGTTTTACTCCATCTTCAATGACAAAGATTACAGCCTACTCTTGCAATGTGTTTGATGTAGCCATGTTTTGGCTGGTTGCCAAACACAAGGGGAGATCTCGTGTTGTTATTGAGATGATACGGTGGCTTCATTGGCTCTTTGATTTCACTTAGCATTTGCATCTCCTTGTTGTAGAGTAGGGTAAGAAAAATAAGCTCAATGTTCACGAGCAATAGATTTCATTTATGCTCTCTTTGGCATTTTGGGCTCATGGCTTTATTTGTAGCACCCCTTGAGAATGAGTAGCTAGATCAACAATCTCAAGTCCTTTGTAATAAATTGAGATTGAAGACATTCTATATTATATGGCGAGAAAGTGAATTTTTTGATCCATTCTGTCACAGACAGTCAACAGTTTGACGCATATTCAGGTACGGAATTAGCAAAGAATTTGGAGTTCTCTTGCACCAATTCCCATGTGGAGCAGGTTGTTACCCCTTGAAAATGCATAGTTCATTTTAAATTTTCATAGCCTTTCTTCTCTCACCAACATAGTAGGAAATCCTTGGAGTTCAATGGCGGTCACAAGTTGTGAGAGAGAGATTCGGAGGCCATCCACCTTGTTCTAGCTTACCCGACCACTTCACCATGAGGATCCATTTGGGCACACTTGACACACATTTGAGACAAAGGGTTACATGGCTTATATTGCCTTCTATTGCATCATTGACCAAAATCCTTGTTCCTAGGTTGAAGCCAGGGCCCAAAACCACATGAATGGAAGATGAGAGCAAGAAGCAAACCCTAGAAGATGAATTCCCTAGCTCAGAAAATGTCGAAGAAATAATTTATGGCAAGATAAGGAGTTCAGCACAGCATAAAGGAGAAATGCTCTCTTCAAGGAGATGGCTAAGGCTTCTACACATTTGAAGGCATATATCCCCTTTTGAGGTATTTGGGGGTAAAGACATGTTGTTTGGGGCATTTTTTAATATTTGGAAGCAAACTCTTTGAATGAGGATATGCCATGTGGTAAATTGACATGATCAAACGACCAAAGGAAAGGCGTTTTCTTATAGAGATGACATCTAGCATTATGGACCTATTTTATGCACTCAAAGGCAAAACGAGCATAATCTCTCATATTGGAGGAGGCCCAAGGCATGACGTTTGGCAAGGAAAGAGGCTAGAGGAGGAACACTCGTGTTTGGAATAATGCCACATGGTAGCAGAAGCACTTGTATGTTCAAAGGAGGTCACTTAATGAGGACACGTTGTTCAAGGCCTTTTCTACATATTTGGAAGCAAACTCTCTGAATGAGGATATGCCATGTGGCATATTGACATGATCAAACCCCCAAAGGAAAGGCATTTGCCTATAAAGATGACAAGTGGCATTATGAACCCGTTTTAAGCACTCAAAGGAAAAACAAGCATAACGTCGCATATTGGAGGAGGCTCGAGGCATCATATTTGGCAAGGAAAGAGGCTAGAGGAGGAACACTCTTGTTTGGAATAATGTCATGTAATGTCCCGCTCCCAGGGACGACTCCAGGAGGAGCGACTCAGTAGCCTATACTGATTCTTGTAGGCTATAGTTGGGAGAAAAAGGGAATAAAAGAATTATTTAGTGTCATTTCCCAAAAAAGCCTAAGTTGAAAGTGACATTAAGTAATAAAGTCAAAAAATATGATTAAGTGACTTAAAAGAATAATTAAAGATAAGACTTAGGAAAAGTTACTTAATTAATTAAAGTGAACATGGAATTAGATGAGAAAAAAAGAGAAAAAGGTGTTTTAAGTGACTTAAGTGATTATTAAGTCAAAACGTAAGGAAAAGTCACTTAATTAATAAAGTGAATGAAGAATTAGGGTTGGGAGAGTATATGAAGAAGAAAAACGACAAATTCCTCATTATTGCAGATTATGATTTGAGAATTGATCTGAGAAGAGAAAACACACAGGTTCAAGCCAATCAGTGGAGGATTGTGGATTCCAGGAGGAAGACACCAATTGATGAGATTCGGTGTTGAGAGGCACACCCTAGCCAAATGGGAAAGCCATACAGGTTTTCCATTGCTTCATCACAGTTTCAGCAGCAGTTTTAGCGTGGATTCCAGAGGAGGGAATCAATCACAGAGCGAATTGTTTCACCTGAAGAGGCCTAGCGAATCTTAGCCCTTCAAACCCTGTTGAGATCAGGGCAAGGTGCTTCCATTGAACCATCCAGAGCAGGTTTCTAAGCATCCTAGCCATCAAAGCGTCATATTCAAGCAGTGAGGGTTTGCAGTGGGTTTATCGACAACAGAGATAGTACACTTTATCAGATCTACTCATCCAAGGAGACATTGAGCCAAATTCCTCCCGACCCATTGGAGGAGGAGGAAGGGCGCCTATATTGAGACAGTTTACAACAGATTCAGACGATGGAATCATCCAGGGAAACTTATCCAACCATTTTTGGTAGTTGCAGCGTAACTTTGTGGGTGAAAAGAAGCGAAAAAAGGTTGCCAACCTTGGGGACTTAGCAGATCAGTAGATCCTTCAAATCCAGTTGAGCTTGGAGCAAGGTGCATCAAGTGAGTCAGTTTCCATCATTTTCCGACGGTGGAATCCAGCAGATCCACCTTGCATGCGGCAGTTCCTCATGCATGCAGTAGTTTTCCACATGCATGTCATCTGACCAGCTTGCATGTCATCTTTCAGGCCTTGCATGGCATCGATCTATCATCGCATGTAGTTTCTGGTACTTTTCTAGTTTATATCTTTGTATTTCCAGCATAGATCCATTCATTGTTTGATCTATCTGAAAYTATTTGATTACTATTTACATGCATACAGTTATGAGTGAATTTTTGTACATGCATGCGATTGTTTGTAATTGACTACTTAATCAAAATATMTAAACAAGCCATTCTACTCAAACAAACAAACATGCAAGCTTCGCATTAAGCTCAGAACTATTGGAACTCAATCAAAAACCCTTAACCGCATCCAGAATCCCAAAGAGTATCAGTTCCGGTAGCAGATAGTCAGCAGTTGAGGTTAATATCCAGAGATGCGGATCTAGGGATATTACAATGGTATCAGAGTTGGTTTTCCTGCTAGCCTAAGGCTATTCAGTGAAAAGAAATTTCAGATGGAAAATTAGTGGGATCAAGATTTGGCAAATCAATGGGCACAAGATGAGGAGTTTACAAATTGTTTGAGTGAGTATATGGCACTTGGTGAGGCATTTTACACAGCCATGACATTCAAAGAATTTTGCACCATCAAACATCTTGAGTGGTATGAGTCTCAATTAGCAGCGGATGAGGATTCCTTTAAAAGGATAAGGAAGAAATTGAAGGAGCATGAAGGACAGATTGACCTTTTGGATGAGCATGCACCTATTTATGATAGGCATGTGCGCAATGAGGATGATAGGGAAACAGTCTTTTATACACCTTTAGTGGCCTATGGGGGTAATGACATTAGCATCTGTGATGATCAGGATAATAGCCCATGTGATATAGTTTCCCAATCAATGTCGACATCTTAGCATTGTTATGATGCTTATGACTATTTGGGTATGAGTACACCTAAGTATGATGAGGATGTGCATGAGGAGGAGCTGGCAGCGGATGAGATACCTTGTGAGGTTGACCTCATTTCTCAGGAGGTGTTTTTGAGTGATGTTGGGCAGAGTGGTACAACAGACGTTGGGGCATACTCTGATGAGGATTCCATAGTTGACCTTCGTAGTGTTGAATTTTGATGCTTAGCTTGCAGATGTAGTTTATTTAAAATTTAGCATAAGCTACAGCCTACAGCCATAACTACTGCAGCAACAATACGCAAGTTGCAGTAAACCAAGATCACAAGAAGAATAACCATGCACAAGAACACAAGAAGTATCCTAGGAAAACCCTTCTCAACCAAGGGAAAAACCCACCAATCCTTTGCTTATATTGCCAAGAGAAGATCCACCATTCACCACCAAACCCTAGCAAACAAGAGGGTGCTTCTAAGACTGAGAAAACTAGTGCCTAGAAAAGTGCACACTACAATCCTCATAATTTCAGACCAAGCATTGAGTTAGTGTGAGAGATATGAGTGATTCTCAATGGGGATCTCCTCTCTTATAAATACAAACTTATCACAACGAATAGACAAGACACTTGGCACAATAGGGCCGACCTGGACAAGTTAAAATATAATTAATCATTACACAATATCAATTATATTTTACATGGTGGGGCCAACTTGTACCCTTTAAAACACAAATTAGGGTTTTACTAAAGTCTCATTCTCTGACAATATAGTAAGGGATCTCACACATCCTCTAGTGCTTAGCCACTAGGGACAAGTCCACCTGTGCTCAACCACATGGACGTCACTCTCAACAGATCAACTCAACTAAGTCCATAGGAGTACCATCTGGAGAGCAATCTCAAGCCGACTCAACTAAGCCCATAATAGTACAAGGCAAGAGACCATCTCAAGTCATCTCAACTCATTCCAAAGGAGTAGACAAGAGACCACACGTCATCACAACTTAGTCCAGAGTCTGACGCACACCCATCGCATGGGCTCTCTCTCACAGATGTCTCAACTCGGTGCAGAGGAGAACGATCTAGAGGATGTCTCATGAAACTGCAATAAACAACACTCCCTCTCATCTAGGGAGGCATTCTCCACCAAGCCAAGTCTCTCACGGAAGTATTCGAACTTCGTCCTGGCAAGCAGTTTGGTGAAGACATCTACAACCTACTCATGTGTAGAAAGGTACTGCACAAGTCGATCTTCTGAACTTCCTCAGAAGCTACGCCCTCACCATGAATAAGTGTGCCCTTGCTGCTAGAACCTGTGTAACTGTTGTTGAAAAATGATAGAAGACCTGTGTGATCTTCCTGGTGACTAGGGTGTGTCTCTCAACACCGAAATCAACCAACTGGTGTCTTCCTCCTGGAATCCACTGAACTATCTCTCCTGAGATGCGCATAATAATCAAATCTTCTTACTCTTTGATGTTGACTCCATCACCCAATTGCATAGACACTA
>ML795454.1:265667-276339 GCA_009831015.1 Picea engelmannii
TAAACTGCTTGGTCCCAGACCAAGAACCCCAGTCATCTACTGGGGGCCCTCACAAGGGTCTTTCTGCTTGGTCCCAAACCAAGAACCCCAATCATCTACTGGGGGCCCTCACAAGGGTCTTTTCCATGGCTCTAACTGCTTGGTCCCAGACCAAGAACCCCAGGAGTGTATTGGGGGCCCTAGTCTACAACTAAGGTCTTCTGCCATCCTCTAGGAGAATGGCTCTTGCAGCTGCATTAAATTCAACAGTGCTTGATTGTTTGTTTCCTTTATTTGTTCATAATTGTATCTTATTGTATCTTTAGCATTCTTTATATTCTTTTGTATAGATAGTTGTTTCATTTACTTGTATCTAATTCAATTGTTTTGTAAAGTAATTCTTTTGTATCTAGTTGTTAACTTTGTAAAGTCTTTCTTCCTAAAACCTTTGTAACTTTTAGTTGACCCCTTGCCCAACCTTAAGCACTAGTCTTAGTTGTCTTAGGAAAAGGGCTTGCCTTTCATTGAAGGTTGCATTTGCATTATTGGCCTCTCATATAGGCTAGATTCCCCCCAACCTTTAATCAATTAAAATTCACTCCTAGAATTAATCGTTAAACACTTACATGGTAACTAGGGTCTACCCCCCTTGGCTTCCCTACGAGTAAGCCTAGACGGAAGAAGTTCAAGTAGAGGTGACAGTGGACTTGAACTTAGGCATTGTGCCTCCAAGGACACACTAAGTGAATTGGACTTAGTCCACGTTTGCAAGTGTGTATAAGGACGGCAACAGGGGCAATGCTTAGGTCATTCGGCTCTCGGCACTCCATGTCTAGAACTTGTGCGACTCAAGACACTATCTCCTTAGTTATCCCTAGGCTAGGGGATAACAAGTCCCACGGATCCGCACTGACCTGGAGTCTGGAGCTATGTTGGTGTTGGTTTGTCTCTTAATGCCCCTACTATAAGGAAGCACTGTGAAAAAGGAGTTATCCACGGAATAGTGTCATGCCTAGTAGGGGGTTAAAGAGTATGGGCTCGGAACCTGAGGGCCTACTGTATGTATAAAACTAAGCACCATTGATCGAGATAACCGAAAATTCAGTGAGGGTATGAACCACCCTGAATAAGCAATGAAACAATGTAATGTTCCCAAACAAATTTGCTTGGAACAAGCTAAGTTTTAGTGTGTTTTCTGGTTGTGGTATTATATCAAACAGTTTGCATGCAATGTGTTTCTGGGTTGTTTATGGTCTAATTTTATTTGTTTTTGCACCCAATAATTGCATATGACAAACCAATAAGATAATAACAATACTTCAACAAAACCCCATGAAGAGAAATACCAAAATATAGCCGCAAATCAGATCTGACCTTTATTTATTAAATAAGCTCCATACATGAAATATTCAGATCTGGAAATACATATATCAGATTGATATTGTGGCTGTAGATAGCTTCAAAAGCAAGAAGAAACAATGACATGCGGCTCCTAAAATCCTCCAAACACTTCCTTAAGTTTGTACCTCCAAAATGGCCATGTTCCTTGACACTATATGACCTCCCTGGCTGGAAGTTGCATCCCACTGGATGTAGTAAGCCAATAATAATTCGGCCTCTATGAATATGGCCTCCAAACTCTGAGAAAAGGCCACCAATCTATGGATCTGAAGAAGACTAACTCATATGAGAATAAACCCCAGTTGTAGATGATAAATTTGACCCCAAACAACAAGATCACTCATCCAAAATACGCCCTCCTTCAGTAATTTCGCCCCTTGGTCACTATAAACCATTCTGTAGAGAAACCCCTCCAAGAACAGATGAGAAAGGGTGCTCTTGGCATGGCAAATGCCCCAAGAAAGAGAGAATCTTCAAATCTCCCTTCTGCTATCCAAATCGAATTGATCTTCTCTCAACAATGCGCCCTCTCCTCTGGAAAACTTCTCAAACTACGCCCTGCTTGCACAAGTGGCTCCTGCAATGAATCTAAACTAATGTAGAATGGTGAGGGAGGAATCTTTCACCTCCTTGGCCAAGCTTGGATCAGGAAAGGTGGGATCTTTCACCACCGAGCTTATCTCTAGGGTTTGTTCAGTCAAAACCCTCAAAACCCCCAAGTATCATGGACTCTCTAGCAAGAAGCCAGACATCAAAATGATAATCAACATAATGAGAGAATAGAGGCCCCTATCTCTCTTTTATTCCCCCTATTCACCTTTTCTCTCCAAGTGACTTTTACTTTATTTTTATTATTCTTTAATTAAATCACTTTATTAATTAATTGGCCTTTTTGCCTCTAAAAAGTGATTTATTTGTCCCTATGGCTTCTCCAACCATTGAAAGTCACTTCTCATCATCTAATCCTATAGTGCTCTTCCTCACGATTCCGATGAGCTATTGCACTAAGAGGTTTCTCCAAGTATTGTTCCCAAAATGACCTTCTTAGTGAAATTAATTAAAATATGACCCATAATAACTCAAAATTACGAAAATCATTGGAATGCAACGAAACCAAAGCCAAGTTGTGCGGAATGGATCCCGATGATGAAATATGATGAACGATGCAAGTCGAGCCCAATAAAACCCCTCAATATCTCCTAAACTCATTGTCACCCCCATCTGGCTACTCTGGTAAGCATAACACCCTGTAATATAATAATGTCCAAAAATGAAGATATTACAGTCCTCCCTACTAGAATATTGCTTGTCCTCAAGCAATAACCGAATCAATCTGTATGTGATACCAGGATCCCATATCCACCTGTGTGACCTATAGTAAGCTCTCCTCAAGACATGGCCCCTCCAAGTGCTCACCATACATGATACCCAAATGCTCCTGATGAGTAGAATGATCATGTGCACCCAATCCTCAATCAACTCCCCAAGAAACCTCTCTACTGAGATCTCGACCCCATCTAACTCTGGACTACCAAACACGCCAATCCCCGGATCCCATATAAAGATGCAAACTGCAGTTCCCTGTGAAGAATAGTCATGTAAGATACAAACAGCATGATAAATCTCCTGAAGATCCCCAACCAACAGAACAAGTAGATACAATATCCATCCATCAAGGAGTCTCTCACATAAACCCATCTCCGAACTAACGTCTCTGGCAGAAGTCAAACTCCCTGCTAACCAAGAAGAGGATCTGTTGATATATCTGATCCTCAACTAAGGACATCCATCCTACCA
The DNA here is from genome assembly GCA_009831015.1 of Picea engelmannii. Taxonomy (NCBI): domain Eukaryota; kingdom Viridiplantae; phylum Streptophyta; class Pinopsida; order Pinales; family Pinaceae; genus Picea; species Picea engelmannii. Next base: position 268,845 of record ML795454.1, read on the forward strand.
CCAAGCATACTCATCTTGACTTGCTCTCAAATTCCCCCAACAATGGAAAGAATCAATCATGCAATTCTCTGAAAGATTGAAACCCTCATGCGCTCCAGAAGAGCACCAAATCCTGCATCACCTAGCTCTGAAGGACTCATACCAAGTATCTCGGTGCCCACAAAACTGTAAACTTCTGGCAGAAGTATGCTGATAGTCATGTTGTCCTGTCCATAATCACTAAACTCGACCTCCCTGTCAATCCACACTGTTGTCTGCGAAGTCCCATGCTCCAAACATGCCTCCATGTGTCTCACGACATCATCATCGAGATTCCCCAAGGAGAATCTATCTCTGTCCTGCTAACGAGTCTTGAAATGGCCAAGTTGTCCAACCATAGATACATCATGTACGGTCCTCAAGATCCCAAACACTGCCTACTGCAACCATACCTCCTACCAACTAACCTCATAGACCTCATCAGAAACATCTGTCCATCTCTGCTCCTAGTCCTCATCCTGCTGAGACTCTAAACCTGTATCCATCTCTGGAACATACTCTGTCCCACGACTGAGGATGCTCTCCATCACACCCCAAGCCTCATATGACTGTCTCGGATGAACCACCCCTATCCTGCTATATATAATCAAGTCACTCCCGTCAGGTGGTCTCTGCCTACCAACTCTCCATGTCCCCTGCCACTGTTTATCTCCCCCTATGTTGATGTCTATGATGAAGGTATCAGGGAAAGCTAACAGAAATAATTGCAACTGTATGTAGGACTAGAAAGTATCATAGACTTTGGTCAATCCCAAGGACTTGACCAAAAGCTCATCCGCCGACACCCATGGTGAAGAATCACTTGTGCTCCTCACTAAACTCCAACCATCGAGTACAACAGTCGATAACTCCAAAACCCGTTGGTCAATCACTCTCCCTCCATCATCACTCATATAGTTGTTGCTTCTGTGAAGGTGATCTCCCAAAATTATGTACTGCTGCAAGGGAGAGGAATCTCCATGCTCCACTTAGTATGTCTCCTCCCTGCAATCCAATGCATCCCCCTGAATCTCGCTATACACCTTTGCATGCTCCTGTGAACTATCTCTCATCATCATTCGCTCTGATACCATTGTAGTGTGTTTTTTGGTTGTGGTATTATATCAAATAGTTTGCATGCAATGTGTTTCTGGGTTGTTTATGGTCTGATTTTATTTGTTTTTGCAGTCAATAATTGCATATGACAAGCCAATAGGATAATAACAATACTTCAACAAAAACACATGAAGAGAAATATGAAAATATAGCCACAAATCAGATCTGACCTTTATTTATTAAATAAGAAGCTCCATACATGAAATATTCTGATCTGGAAATACATATATCATATTGATACTGTGGTTGTAGATAGCTCCAAAAGCAAGAAGAAACAATGAGTTGTAGCTCCTAAAATCCTCCAAACACTTCCTTAAGTTTGTACCTCCAAAATGGCTATGTTCCTTAAAACTATATGACCTCCCTGGCTGGAAGTTGCGCCTCACTGACTGTAGTAAGCCAATAATAATTCAGCCTCTATGAATATGGCCTCCAAACTCTGAGAAAAGGCCACCAATCTATGGATCTTAAGAAGACTAACTCATATGAGAAGAAACCCTATCAGTAGATGATAAATCTGACCTCAAACAACAAGATCACTCATCCAAAATACGCCCTCCTTCAGTGATTTCGCCCCCTGGTCACTATAAACCATTATGTAGAGAAAACCCTCCAAGAACAGATGAGAAAGGGCGCTCTTGGCATGGAAAATCCCCCATGAAAGAGAGAATCCTCAAATCAACCTGCGCCCTGCTTGCACAAGTGGCTCCTGCAATGAATCTAAACTGGTGTAGAATGGTGAGGGAGGAATCTTTCACCTCCTTAACCAAGCTTGGATCAGGAAATGTGGGATCTTTCACCACCGAGCTGATCTCTAGGGTTTGTTCAGTCAAAATCCTCAAATGCCCCAAGTATCATGGGCTCTCTACCAAGAAGCCAGACATCAAAATGATAATCAACGTAATGAGAGAATAGAGGCCCCTATCACTCTTTTATCCCCCATGTTCACCTTTTCCCTCCAAGTGACTTTTACTTTATTTTTATTATTCTTTAATTAAATCACTTTATTAATTAATTGGCCTTTTTGCCTCTAAAAAGTGATTTATTCGTCCCTATGGCTTCTCCGGCCACTAAAAGTCACTTCTCATCATATAATCCTGTAGTGTTCTTCCTCCCGATTCAGATGAGCTATTACACTAAGAGGTTTCTCCAAGTATTATGCCCAAAATGACCTTAGTAAAATTAATTAAAATATGACCCATAATAACTCAAAATTACGGAAATCGTCGGAATGCAACGGAACCAAAGCCAAGTTGTGCGGAATGGATCCTAATGATGAAATATGATTTATGATGCAAGTCGGGCCCAATAAAACCCCTCAATATCTCCTGAACTCGTTGTCACCCCCATCTGGCTACTCTGGTAAGCATAACACTTTATAATATAATAAAGTCGAAAAATGGGGATATTACAAACCGCCCCCTGATCTAATAGTAGATGGGGCAGTGAAAGATGAAGTCCTCCTCAGTCTAGACCTCCTGTAGCTAGCATAGCTTACAAATCATTTCTAGTCAATCGATCTCGTGGTCTGTCTCAATATGAAGTCTATGGGAGCCCACTCTAAACTGGCCTAGCAGAATCCGGAGAGTGTGCGCCCAATGGTGGAGTGTATAAAGTGGTCGAATGATGAACCCGTCCCTAAGCTCCAAGAAGTGCTCAACATAAAAGGCCATCTTTGGGCATAACCCACTAGCAGGCTTAACCCAAGTGATCTAGATAAAATTCCTGTAAATGTCATCCCTAATGATCTTTAAACGAGTGAGAATGGAATGCACATGTGTGGATAAAAATAGGAGTGAGTCTTTAATTGACTTCAACACTCCAAAAATACCAATATGCCACCTCATCAAAGCATGCATGCGCCATAATTTACTTATGCATGCGCCACATATCTTCAAAAATGATCTGTTGTGTGTTATCTTCTGAGACTGCCATTTATCAAAATTTGGAACTTTCCACATGTCACCCAACATATTGTTGGCATGTTTTCAGACAGAGGCAGAGTATGCATGTTTGTCATTGATGGCAAAGATCACGACCAGCAGCACAACGTTGATCACATGGCAAGATCAGAAGCTAAACTCCATTTCAGAAGGCAGAGTATTTGTTTGTCATTGATAGCAAGGTCAGCCCGACGATGACGAGCAAGAGAAAAATCACGACCAGCAGCCCAACGATGATCGCATGGCAAGATCAAAAGCTAATCCCCATTTCGGGTATCAGAAACTAAACTCCATTTCGGAGTTTCGGATACCGGGAGTTGGAAGAGTCAAGAGTCAAGACTCTTCATCACAGGAGTCTCGAAGTCGCGAAATGCAAAACGCCGAAATCCCGAAACATGCACATCAACAAAGAGTTTCGCAGACCAGGAAATAACTCCATTTCGGAGTTTCGGATACCGGGAGTTGGAGGAGTCAAGAGTCGAGACTCTTCATCACAGGAGTCCCGAAGTCGCGAAATGCGAAACGCCGAAATCCCGAAACAGGCACATCAACAAAGAGTTTCGCAGACCGGGAAATAACTCCATTTCAGAGTTCTGGGTACCGGGAGTTGGAGTGTCGAAACACTTCACCACAGGAATGTCGAAATACCGAAATGCGAAAAACACTTTTTGGTGTAGGTTCCGGGTACCGGGAGTTGGAGTGTCGAAACACTTCACCACAGGAATTCCGAAATGCCGAAATGACGAAAGGGACTATTGTGAGTCTCGAAGACTCCAAGGGAAAAACGTCAAAATCTCGTCAGCCGTTCAATTAAGAAAAGAAGGAATCAGATTATGAAGTTTTGTGGACCGTTGATCTGGCTCCATTTCGAGGGTCGCGACTTGGAGAGTCGAGATGCTTCGCAAAAGGAATTCGCGACATGCGAAATCGCGAATTGTCGAAATACGAAATGCGAAAGACATTTTGTTTCTTGTAATCCAACAGTGCAGGTGAATTCGAATATGATCGGAGGGCTATTGTTTCACCTCACAGCTAATTGTTCAGTTACGATTCAGTTAGCAGAACCGAATCATGGTTCTTGGACGATTGGCGTTTCAGTTGTTGAAGCGTTGTTCTAGGGATTTGAGGGGTAACTGAAGTGGTAGTAGTGTATAAAAGAAATATGCAGTGACTGTGCATTCATTGTGGTTGTTCTGAATAGAAAAATGAGTTGAACTGTAAGAAAAGGAAAATTACAGTATGCACAGTGTGAGATAAAACTCAGAGATGAGTAACAGATGAGGAATAGACAGAAGCAAGAGCAGAATTGCAGAACAGCTTGAAGAAGAGAAGAATTGCAGAATAGCTTTAAGCAGAGCAGAATTGCAGAACAGACAGAGGAAGAGAAGAATTGCAGAACAGTTAGAAGCAGACCAAAGTTACAAAACAGAGAAGAAGTGGTAAGAATCGATTTATCTGTGTTGTTGGTTATTCAATCATTTATCTGTAATAAGGGTGGTAGGGAGGTGCTAGGGAGGACTGTTGTCCTCAGAGGTTCAAGTGGGTGCTTGAACACAGGGAGTTGTAGCTTCCATCTGGTTGCAGCCAGAGAAACCAGGGTGGTAGGGTGGTGCAAGGGAGAACAGTTGTTCTTTGTTATACAAGTTGGTGCCTGTGTGACTAGAAGTTGGTGCTTCCATCCAGTTGGTGCTGGAACACTTAGGGAGTTGTTGCTTCCTTCTAGTAGGTGCTAGAGAAACCAGAGAGTTGGTGCTCTCAAACAAGTTGGAGCTTGTAAAACAGAGGTAGTAGCCTCACATTGAGTTGATGCTCAATTATAGATGATGTACAAAACTTAAAAGACTGCCTATCATTTCGAAGAAGACGTTTTCTCCCTTTATGGGTTTCCTCGTGAAAATCTGTCTGTGTGTATATCTTATGTGTGAGTGATGTTCATTATTTATATTGTCCATATGTTGTATAATAATAAATATTGATGGTCACTTGGAGAAAGATTAAAAATGGTTTAATTGAATTAAAATTGTTTAAGCACAGTAACAACTGATTCACCCCCCCCTCTCAGTTGTCTTAGTAATTTCAACACATATCTACCACCTCTACTAAATATAGCCCTGCTAAAAATAGTAGTCAGGCCTAAAAAATAGGAAAAGTCCAAATATGTCCGGGACCACTGCCAAATATAGTATGTCTAAAAATAGAATCTTGTTGCATGTCAATGAAAATATACTCAACGGATTCGATTTTCAGTGATGAATCTAAATATGTGATTAAAATCATCATCTTAGACCTGGAACTCGACCAGCTAAAAATAGTAAATTGCTCGCATGTCGTCCAAAAAAGGCTCAATGGAATCTTGAGCTCGCAAGGACTTTGAATATGTGATCAATAATGTCATGCGGACCTCTGATCTATGTCTTCTAAAAGGTAGGGAATATGCTAAAAATAGACATCTCTCTCCATCCATGAAGACTTGTGCAAAATTTTGTCTCTCAAACAAGGAAGACTACCAAACCAATCATGTACATGTACTCATATGGGAACCAACCTTGGCTCATGCCAAACTATCTCTAGGAGAAACATTTGAATGCTAGACAAAAAAGAACATGTTGACTCTTAACCCTCGGAATTTTCAAGTGAGAAAATACAGGGGTTAACATGACCCGTATAAATACAATTCAAGGAGGCCTACCTTGTGCCTTTTCATTTGAAAATGTATGTCTTTAATTTCTGATTTTATATTTATTTATATATTATATTTATTTTTTATTTTTTTATTATCTTTATTAAGTTTTAATATTATATTATAGTATCTTTGCTCGTTCTCTATGATATTTTTCTGTGATGGTGAGATGCACAAAATATTACAACAATGGCAGCAATGTTGGTGTAGACGGATCACTCTTTTTGATTTAGTGACAAGCTTTGCAGATGACCTATGTTCTTCTACAAAGTATCTCATTAATAATGATATGCCAAAAAGTTGTTGAATGAACTTGACATTTTTTACAAAGTTTTAAATGTGTAGTCTTCCTAATTCTCTTTGCTCAAAATTATGTCCAAATAGGGCCAATTATGGTCATGATGTTAGATTTTATTTATTTACAGAGCATTATAGTTACCAGTGTTCTTTTACTTCACTACCATTAACATATATATCATGTACTGAGCAGTAGCAGTATAAACAAGAGAGAAAAAGAACACAAGATATTTATCCTGGGAAAACCCCAAATGGGCGAAAAACCTAGCAACCTTTCTTAGATAGATTTCATTCACAAAGTCCAACCTTCACTAGCTCTCAAGAGCCACAGACAAGATATAATCCCTAGCACTAGGCTAGCGCACCTCTAGTGCTCACAGCTGCAGCAACATCACACTACAAGAATAGTGCACCTCCTTAGAGAGATAGCACACAAGATAAAGTAGCCACCAAGAATAACCAAAGACCCCAGCTCTGTGTCTCCTCTTCCTCCTCGGACTTGCGCACCTTTTCCTCAGTGACAGTGTGTGTTGTGAGTGTGTCCAAATGAGCGAGACATCCTCCTTATTTATAGTCTTCAAGTCAATTGTCGAGGCCGACTTCTTCTCTAGGAATCTTATTTTTACTTGATTATTTTCTGTGTGAGCCGACTTCTCTTCTAGGTATTCTTCTTGTTGTTTAATGGTCTTCCTGGACTTTTAGAATCTTCTCTTCATCTAAGAAAGGTCTTCTAGAGGAAAGTTCCTCCCACAACTACCAAAACATCAACATTCCCTCCTAGCTAGGGAGGTATCTTTCATGATGTCTTCATCTAATAGTCCACTGACTACTCTGAAATCAGCTGGTAGCACACAGCTACCACAATACCATCGGTAGCTCGAATCATCTGTCACAGTTTCTGCAATCAAGTAGCACTCAGCTACTCCTAATGTGAACTGGTAGTCTCCATGGCAATCAGTTAGTAGCACACAGCTACTACAATGCCATCCAGTAGAACATGACTATGTCGATCCATAGTAGTACACAACTATTATCCAATGGTTCACAACCACTCCAAGTAGCACACAACTATTGTCCAGAGACACAATGTCTCTCTCCTGCAATCAACTAGTAGCTACACAGGCTACCACCATGCAGTCCAACAGTCTCTATGATTATGCAGCAATCAACTAGTAGCACACAGCTACTACCATGCCATCAACCATAATCATAGTTTGCAATCCCCATGACTATGCAGCAATCAGCTAGTAACACACAACTACTACAATGCCATCAGCGATAGTCATGGCCTCTATAACTATGTAGCAATCAGCGACTAGCACACAGCTACTACAATACCAACATCCATAGTTATAGTCTCATCCAGTAGCACGAAGCTACTCCCATAGTCCTCATGACTGTGTGTGATGTTTCTTCTCTCATCAGGTTCGGCAGTGCATTA